>SNQJ01S0191322.1:25539-43538 GCA_010110895.2 Picea sitchensis
CCCCCCCCTTGGGTAGCACCTCAATTTTTTTTTGGGTGGTTTTTTCTATTTTTAACAGTTTTCTAAATTAATCCCGGATTAAGGGATTAGGGTTTTGGTAGCTGCGAAATACCTAAAATATTGTGTATATATTTTATTTCGAATGGTGAAATTAATACAATGAATATTTGAGAGGTGCAACACCAAGGAAGATTGGTTTTATCTTGGTTAAGGGTTTCCAACGTAAATCTCTGTGTACTATATGTGTGAGCCATTGATTAATTTCTATTTTGCTTAGAATCTATATGCATTTCTTTACTTCACAGTTTTAAAAATTACACTAAGGATATCATGTCTCGAGGCCCACAAGTAGCAGAAATTGAGTGTCGAGAGTCAGATTGACCAATAGATCCCACAAGACCCCTCCTATTTTTGATCATGCCATCATTCATCACCAACAACAGAGCAACATCTACCACATCAGACTGGCCCAAGAAGACAACGAGTCCTGCTCCATGACGTAATAGGTATGATATCATGGAAAGTGTCATTTTAATATTTGAATCATTTGAGCATGTTGCAAAGAACCATTTTTTGATTATGAAACATTTTCTTGGAATTTATACCTTTTCCCTAGTTTCATCTTGGTGAGTGACATGGTCTCCTAGTAAGTAGATCACCCTTGGGAAAATGGTTTCTACTGGGTGGTTATTTGAAGGGTCATCATACAATTTATATCCATTCTTACCACTTTCTGTCATTCTACCTCTTTTTTCCCTTGTCTTTTGGGTTTCCAGGTTCATTGACCCAAGAAGGGATTGTACCTCATTTCATGGGAAGAAAGGACTGACGTCCCAAAGGTAGATTGAAATTTTTATAAAAGGATAAGAAAATTATCCTAAAAAATAAAGTGAACATAACAAATAAGGACCATCAAAAGTCGGTCCAACTTGAGCTCTACTCATTCAGTGCTCGCCCCAGTCTCAAAAATAATGCTAAGGCTTGGAAAGCCTTAAAGGGGGACCCTCAAATTTGCAAATTATAAATGAAATAAAATATTGGAAAGATGAAAAAAAGGGTTTGGAAAAAGGTGGCACACAAATATTGGGTAACTCAAGAGTAACCACACCCTCTACACAGGCACCCATAAATGTGACAATACGAACCCTTTTATGTCAAGGACCCCACACCTAGAAGTCTTGCCCCAAAATCCACCTCACACTTGCTACATGACTTAGATAGGTTCCTCTTGGGAAACATACCTTGGATTGGAGACTGATTACCCAATAGGGAACCATGACACCCCTCAATACCTAAAATAGGAAAAACTTATAAGGTCTTTGAGATTTTGTTTGATTTGAAAAGGGGTGGTTTGATGCACATTTTTGGGTGGTTCTTGTATTACATTTGAATTACTTGTCATGATTATTGTGACTTGTGGACCCTTGGAGGGAGCATATATTTTTCTTTATAGGACCTTTCCCGATGGACATCTATTCGTGGGGAGATAACTTCGTTCGGACCTCCATGAGGGATTTGGAGCCCAATGATGGATGCTATACCCCAAGTCTGGGGCACATGAGATGATGGATGTTTCACTTTGAGGATGGAGGACATTTCCTTTGGAGGAACCTTGGAATGACTAGGTGATAATCTCCCACCCTTTTCCAGTTAGATGTTGGAATTTGGAGGCCTAGATGTCACTTACCTAGCCCATGACGTCACCCTTGGAGGGCTAGGGCTTGATGGAGATGGTTTGAGGGAGGAAGACACTTGGCATGGCACTTTGGTACTATATGTCTTGATGTATGGCCTTTGAAGGCCCAACGTTCCAACTTGCAACCTCAATGTCACCTTCCTAGAGCTCAACGTCACCCCCTTAGGGCATGCCGTCACTCTTTTAGGGTTTTATCTTATGCAAAATTTAATTTTTGTAAATTAAAAGGGGAAAATTAAGAAGTAGCCCCCCTTGTGAAAAGACATGACTTTTCAATTGAGTATTTTCATGGTTATGATTTCCCATATAAATATGGCTAACCAAAGACTCATTTTATCATCACACGTTTCTCTCACACAAGTGAGAAGTGGTATGAAATTTTATCCCTTTTTGGGGTGATTGGTCTCTTTCACCTCATGTGATAGCCTTTGGAGGACAAGTTTTGGATATCTCTCGCTGATTATTGGTTTAAGTTTTTACAATTAGGGTTTTCTCTTGTCATTGTCTTCGTGAAGTAAGTAAATTTCTTCAATTTTTATGTCATTAATGCTTTATTGTGAATTTACTTGTTCATATTGAAGATTTTTTGCTTGGTTAAAACCCTAAAACAAGAGCACAAACTGATTCCTCCTCTCATAAGGATAATTGCATCCATTAATTTGTGAAAGAAATCCTACCTAGATTTAGGCTCCTAAAGCCCTAAAGTCCTAGCACTCTAGGATTTTGATTCTAGACACTTGTTGTGACATTATTGAAGAATCTAAGAAGTGAAGAAAGAAGTGCTAGAGCCCAAAAGTGCTTGCATTCTAGCAACCTCTTCTTGAAAACTAATGCCCTAAGGTTCTAGTACCTTCGATTTCAAGCCCTTTCTCTCAAATATTGTTATCATCATTCTCCAATTATATTTTATTGTTGTTGTAAAGGACTCCATAGCCCAAAAATCCCTAGTTTACTTGCACTCTTGTGAAGGAATTTGATCAAACAACACTCAACTCTTATTCTCTAAAACTTTCTACTCATTTCTCTAACTGTAACTTAGGATAATTCACTAATTTTAGTGTTTCTATTGCAAAACATTGCTACAACCATCTAATTTCCCATAATTTGCTGCATAATCCACTCTAACAACTAGGTAACATACTCAGAATTTGTTTGGGACACTTGGATATTGATCTATTGGACATGTGTTAAATATTCCTTGTCATTTCATGCAATTCTGATTTCTCTAACTTTCTATTGTTATAAAACTATAATTGTTGTATTGCTGCATTTTTGTATCAGTCTTAGCAATTTTTCATTGTTTACTATCTCTTGAGGTTTATATTGCATATTGGTACTTGGAAATATCACACACACACACACACACACACACACACACACACACACACACATATATGCTGTTAATTGTTCTTGTTCCAGGGAGGTACCCAAAATATTCTTTTCCTCAATTTCATAGACGTAGACTTTGATTTAGTTGATCAAGAGAGGGGGCAGTAGGATTGTCTACAATACTTTCTACTTTGATCCCTCAAGGTCACCAGGGAAGCCTCCCTTGTGGTATACCTCTTCCATCACTAAAACAAGGGGATTTATTACTAAGGCGACAGTGGTAGGATTTCCTATAGTTACACAGATTTGGGGAATTGTGTTGGGGATTTGGGATAAGTATAGATCCCGCGATAACATGGTTAATGCAAGTTTTGAAGTTTTATTTGTTATTGCAATTACACAATATTGTATAAGATCAATTCAATCACTAACACAAAGACACCAAAGTATGGAAATTTCCTGAATCTTCTTGTGAGAATTGATCCCAAGGGATTTGTAATTGTCTTTTAGAAGTTTTCAATATCATTTCAGATACATAGTTAATACTAAACACTATATGATAGTTGAGTCACATATCTTTATAAGCAACTTGTTTAAATATAATAAGTGCAATACCACCATGAGTTCATCACATTGAATGTATTGACTGTGGGTTTAAACATAAATTTATTTCTCATAAGCTTTACTTCTAAACTATTAACCTCAATCCAAGATCAATAGTGTATGAATGGAGATCCAATACCCTCGCAACTGACTGATTAAAGGGAATGGTTTGAGTAAAACTTGTGATCATAGTTAATGCCTACTCTCTTTCATTAGTTTTTGGATAGTGATTGGATTCTTGTTTTCAAATCTAACCTCATATACATAGTATGAACACTTATCCTATTAAAGTGAAAGATTGCATCTTGGATAATAGAAGGAGATTTGATGAAATAATTAGTTAATAGTCTTTTTATTTTTATTCTTTATCGCTCTTGAGTATTTTTTTGTGTGAACCCTTGACATCCACATAGTGAGTAAGATGAGAACAAATAAGAGAACATGATATATGCATGACATATAATTCTATTTACTTTATGTTCATGCGGATTCTCGACCTCATGGACTGTTATGCATAGGTTTTGTAGGAAGGGTTTGGTGGCTTGAGTCAGGAGGCTTAAAACAGTATTAGCAGGAGCTTCCCTGCTTGTCTCACCTCGATGGGGGCTCTTTCTATTTAGGATGGATAGTCAAAGGGAGACGTCCCTATATGTCTGGGTTTTGAAGATTTACAAAAGGGGAGGTAGCTAGACAAGTTAAAGAATCCCTTTCACTGATTACTGCCAAAATGATAGTGAAAGTCTTGTTCCTTGATGCGCCTGTTTGCGAGACAGAACAAATAAACTAGAAAGTATGTAGGTGGAGTTGTGCTATAATATCAATGACTATCCTCAAATATACATATGAGCAATGATTAGATATAATTGTTGAAGTCAGTTTAACAAGATAAATAACTTATATCCACTTCTTCAATATGTACATCAAGAGATAAGAGCATTCAATGTGTATAATTAAGAGTCCTTGTATTATATCACAATGAAATAAATATCTAAAATCAGCTCATATAAATAATGTTGTTACGTCACTACTCCCCATTGCTTTGCTATAGATGGCGTCAACGTCAATTATTCTGGAGTCAAATTGAAGACAATGAGTGGAAAGTTTGCTTTAATAGGCTTACAAATGTAATTAATGACTCAAGGTCTTTCAGATGAGGTGAGAAAATTCACAACGTTCTGCGAATTGGAAACAAAGGAAATCTAAAAGGTGTGGCGTCACCTATAATGTTGCTATGCTGAGTTTAGGGTTAGCTAGCCAAAGAGAGTGGGCGTTTTTGACAAATCAATAATGAAAATTTAAGAAACCTCTATGGCTATGATAGGGAAACTAGGCCGCACCTTTCTATCCAAACTGAAGTTTAAAATCAACAAGGACGTCATCTTATTAGGGGTTAGTTCAGGATTCTTTGAGTTTAAAATTGGGATTGGTTAGGGTTTCAATTTAAGAGTGTTTGAAATAGGGTTTAAGGAAAAACAAGCTCAAGAGGTATCTCAGGACTAGTGCCTTGGGTTAATGGAGGTCAATTGAAGTGAGACCAATAATGGATTAGAAGGAAGCTTAAACTCAAGGACAAGGGATTAGGGTTTGATGGTGTTTCTATGGCAAGGCCGCAAACCAAAACCTAAGAAAGAAGATTTGCTTAGGTGTAGCTAAGGCTAGACCTAATGCTTCCTCTTCTCTCCTTAAGACTTCTTTAGGCCTAGCTTACAAACACAAATCTATGGCTGAAAGTGTTGCTTGGATACCAAGGCTTTTCAAAACCCTAAGTAAACCCTAGGTTCTTAAGCTAAATTAGGCCTAGGACACCTTCTCTTCAATTTGTGTTTGAAACTAACTCAAGAGAAAGAGATGGCTAAGTGTGAAACATGGCTAGGCTAAAACCTTCTCAAATCAAATGGCTATAAGCTACCCATGGGACAAAGCCACAACCTACTTGTGTGTTGGCTCCCTAGGGTTTAAAATTCAGCAAATAATGACAATGTATGCAGATATTTAATCACAACCATTCAGTCAAGAAGTTTGAAAACACTTACAAATTCATGAAGAAGCATTAATCACACCTAGTTGTAAACCTTCAATGATAGATAGCACCACTTGCCAAAAATAGTCCTCCAAGAGGTTCGCCTCCCTCCAAAGAGAAGATAAGCCAAGACACAGAGCTAAGATATCACTCTCACAAGAGAGGCAAGTTATGTTATGATAAAATGTGGGTAAAAGCGTCCTCAATATATATGATCTCATGACAACAATTAACAAAATAAGGTCATCAAAATGACAAGGCTGACATTACATTATTCAATTTTGTCATACATGCTAAAAATGCAAAAATGAGCAGAAAATGAGAATGATTGCTTGGGGAGGCGTTGGCCCCTTCAGGGCAAATCATCCATCGGTAGAAGCCATCGTTCAGCCCTTTGGGACTCCTGCAACCTGCTATGTGTTTCTAGAAGGCCCAACTGCCTTCTCTGCTCAGGAAAGCGTCCAGCTGAGATCTGGGTAGTCCTATCCATCAAGGTCCCACATCCCATCTTTAAAGAGTCCCCATAGGCTGAGTCTGCCAAAAGGAAATATTAAAAGCTGATGAGGTACTTCTTCTTTGTGCAGGGATGCGTCACAACCTAATACCTGCCTGCCATCCTGTGTCTCAACCACGGTGGCTCTGCAAAATGTGGAGGTCAGGGCAATGTCCCCATGTGCACTTGAAATCTAAATTTTGTCCAAGAGGGCAGTCCCTTGCCACATCCAAAACTAAATATCGAGGGGCTCATGATTCTAAAACTTATCCTTAGCAATAGAAATCATATCTCATCATTAAATTTATCTAACATATGCATGAAATCCTAACAAATCATCTAATATCTCACGAGCATTACCTGAGACCCACTATACAAAGCTAAGGAAACCAACAAGACCACCTAATGGGATATGCAGAGAAATGGAAAGTTTCCTCAAAAGGATCATTCAAAATGCATGTGTATTGGTGATATGGTTTTGGGATCCGGGTGCCAATTCAGACCAAGGGCTGGTGTTGTCAGTGAGACTGCCTTTGTGGGAGGTGAGTTGTACTCATCATGGATGCATTTTTTCGAGCCCTTATTGCCTTATCTTTCCTTTTGTTGCTTTACTACAAGCCTTGGCGGGGGACCTTGCTTGTCTTGGTGGCCAGGAGATGATATCACATTACCCTTCATTATCTTAGCAGAAATGAGAGAGTGATGAACCCCCTTCCTTTGGCCATACAACAAGGAGTCCAGCACTATGGTTTTGGTGATCAGATGGTGGCAATGTCATACGCTAAATACTTATGAACATAATGGGCATTTCATTGAGACCTCCCATCCTCTCTTAGTTGGTCTTGCATTTTATTTATTTTAGTTATTTTCTTAGGGTCCCTTGGTTTCTTATCGAGGAGGGCTTTTTCTGCCTTCTCGGGGATCACAGGCGAAACATCTCGAGTTTTATTTTCTATGGTTTATCTTTTACCCGGTTGCTTTTTTACCCCACGGGCCTTTAGCCCCTTCTTCCCTAGAGACAAGATGTACCTTGGAAGGTCATCCCAATGGCTAGACTAGAGGGGAATGGGATGGATGGCCGGGATATAAGATGGAAAAGTGATAGATGGTGGGAATGGGCAGTGGCTCACGCAAACCCCTTAGTGGTAACCAAGACCCACTGAATACGGCTTACTAAGTTGCTATCAATCCCACCCCAACAATGGTCAAGTGGATTAGTGTGAATCCAGCAGTCATCACGAGAATGAAAGAAACCTAAAATAACATACATAAGAGGTTATAATGATCCAAATATGACACATACCGATACCTCGGACCAATTACCTCATGTGGGAGTCCTCTCGATTGACCCAAGCATTAGTGATGGAAGTGCCGGCGGACAAAGGCTGGTGAGAAAGAATGGAGCCCTCGAGTGTACTCAGAATCATCCTGCTCGTTACTCGAATCATACAGGACCATGTGGGCCTCGAGACATGATCTCTAGTTATCCCTAGATATGGGGATAAGGACCAATTTAAGTTGTTTACAAGGTTTGCTTGATGATATTTTGATGAATGATTGGTTTGAACTGTGGTTTGCTTGTATCTTGAGAAGATAGAGTAGTTTCAAAAGTGAGAGTAGTTTGGACTTCGATATTTTACCTGCACATACTGTGTATACAGATCACAAGTTTACGAATCAGATTGACAAGTATAGGGTGTATTCAAGTAACAATTAATTATTAATTTAACACACCCTGTAATTTTCAATCCGGTTCATAAACTTGTGATTTGTATACACAATATGTGTAGGAAAAATAATGAAGTCAAGCTTCTCTTATTCAAACTATCTCCAGGAAGACAAGTAGACCCACTTCAAACCAATCGTCATTATATTCCATCAAGAAAATCTTATAAACAACAACAATCATAAAATGAATATCAAAGTATATGAGAAAAAAATTAAAGGATATGATCATGCATAGATCTATGATTTATGCATGATCATGTTCTCTGATATTTTATCATATTAATTATCAATCTATGGATGTCAAGGGTTCACACACAAAAAATACTCAAGAACTGATAAAATCTAAAAACAAAGACTAATAACTATTTCTTTCATCAAATCTCCTTCTAGGATTCAAGATACAATATTTCACTTTAATAGGCTAAGTGTTCATGCTCTATATATGAGTTTAGATTTGACAAGAAGAATCCCGATTACTGTCCAAAAACTAATGATACAAAGTATTGACTATGATCATAAGTTTTACTCAAACCATTCCCTTGAATCAATCAGTTGTGAGGGTATTGAACGTCCATTTTTTCAAACTATCGTATATTCTCAGAAGACAAGTAGACCACACTTCAAACCAATCATTCATTGTAATTCCATCAAGAAAATCTTGTAAACAACTTAACTTGGTCCATAAAATGAATATCAAGTATGAGCAAAAAGTAAATAAAAGAACATGATCATGCATAGGTCTATGATCTATGCATGATCATGTTCTCTGATATTTTATCATATTAATTATCAATCTATGGATGTCAAGGGTTCACACACAAAAGAATTACCCAAGAGCAAATACAAAATCTAAAAACAAAGACTAATAACTATTTCTTTCATCAAATCTCCTTCTAGGATTCAAGATACAATATTTCACTTTAATAGGCTAAGTGTTCATGCTCTATATATGAGTTTAGATTTGACAAGAAGAATCCCGATTACTGTCCAAAAACTAATGATACAAAGTATTGACTATGATCATAAGTTTTACTCAAACCATTCCCTTGAATCAATCAGTTGTGAGGGTATTGAACGTCCATTCATACACTAATGATCTTGGATTGAGGTTATTAGTCTAGAAGTAAATCTTATGAGACATAAATTTAATACTTAAACCCACAATCAATACATTCAATGTGATGAACTCATGGTGGTATTTCACTTCTTCTATATAAACAAGTTTCTTATAAAGAGATGCGACTTGGATGTCATACAATGTTTAGTATTAACTGTGTATCTGAAATGATATTGAAAACTTCTAAAATCTAATTACAAATCCCTTGGGATCAAATCTCACAAGAAGATTAAGGACAATTCCATACTTTGGTGTCTTTGTATTAGTGATTGAACTGATCTTATAGATGTATGTGTAATTGAAATTACAAATAAAACTTCAAAACTTGCATTAACCAAAGAACTAGATTATGATTCCAATGAAATGACAAACCACATAGATGTAAATGCTTATCCATGAGAAGATGTAGATGTCATTATTGGTTAATCCAGAGATGGAATCAAACTATTAGTTCCAATCACATAAATTGTAACAAAGAATCACACAACGATTCAATAAACCATTCATAGGTTAAAACTCACTACAATTATGAAATTATTATGAAACATAAACAATCAAAATCGTTAATAGAACAAACTACTACTACAAAACTAAAACTATACTAACAACACATATACACATCGTTGTTTCTCGGGTTGGTGGGCCCTTTCCAACCGATGGAACGCCTTAGAAACCTACAATAATACGATTAGAGGAACACCATGAATTATAAAAGAACTTCTTTCATTAAAAACAAAGTTTGCACTCACAACATGTGCTCCATTACATAATCGAGTCCGAATGAAAAATACGATAAACAAGGATATTCTCGGCTCCCAAAACGAACAACTACAATATCATGGATTGATTCTCTCTCTGTCTCTTTCTAACTTGATTACATTATAGCATTGCATACATATATAATCCCACAAAGAGCGATAAGACTATGCCCTTGCCCTCTCATGAACAAAATAACCAAATTGGAAAAGATAACTAACATATCTATTGAGTGTAACCATCCACGATATACTTGGTATCTTTAACAATTGGAAAGAAGTGGTTTTGATATCATTTCTATTCGTATGACAAAATGCATACAAGTAACATATCGTCTTTGTTTTGAAATATTCCCACAAACAACCTGGGTACAAGGAAACTTTGAACCTGTGGTTTGACTGAGAGCTGGTGCTCTCGTGAAGGATATAGAACTTGAGCCAAGGAATATGAACCATAATAGGGACCAAATCTATGAAAACCATATGCTCTTTTTCTCCCTGGGAACGCACAAGTGAGAAAACCTCCAAACCTAGGTACAAAAACTCTATAGTGGGTGCAGGAACTGAACTGTAATTCTTCATAGGAAAACATTGGTTCCCCAAAACTCATTAAATCTAATAAAAACTTAGTAAATTAATTACAATAAGCAAATATTACCTCTTTAGATCTTGTTGCAAGGTTTTAGGCTTATCAACATGGATTCCTGGAATAATGAGGCCTAGTTCAGGTGTAATAGAAAGATAATAATAGGGAAAAATGGTATTAAAATGTGGCAAAATGGGAGACCAAATTCTCCCCCACACCTGTCTTCTTGCACGTCCTCATGCAAAGAGCATCATCATACTCAAAATTGATCCAAAAAAACTGAAGCACCCTGTGAGTAATTAAGAGAGATCAATTGCATTAATCAAAATATTGAGACCTCCTCTTTCCCTGGTTATTCTTTTACTGCGCCTCCTATGTTATGGTTTACTATAGCTCATAATTTCTTCTTTATATTTCTATTCTTAGATTGTAGCTGCCTAACCTCTTCTTAGAGGTTTTGGCTTTGTTCTTTTAACAACTCATTATTGTGATCTCCAAGGCTCATTGTTTCAACCTTCTAATTTTTCTATTCCTTCTCTTCACCTTTCTAGGTGACTTATCTGATGGTGGGATAGGGTCATTATTTCCAATAGAAGAGTTTTCATAAGGTTTGGGGAGTTCCTTCTCTATAGGATTCGAGCCTTTACTCCTCAACTTCTTTGGAATTTTAAATATATTAACCAACATTTTATTATCTTCTCCTTCATCCTATAAAGAGATTGGAAATTGATCCATCACTTTTTGTTGATATGAAGAGGGTGTTATATGAGTACTTAGATGAACAGGGGTCAAGAATCAATACTATAGCATTAGGGTGCGTAGAAAAAGCCACAAGAGTACCATATCTCTATTTATCCATATTTCTAGTGATTCGATGATTTGGAAGAGATTTAGGCAGTGCCTCTACTATTGGGATAGCCTTTAAAATTTTCCTTTTTAGTTGGCCTCCTGGAGGAGAGATGAATCCCTCAACCCCAGGGGAGCCGTGGTATTCATCAAGATCCTTTTTAGTATCGTCATCACCCTGCATAGCTCGGTTCTCTACCACCATCTCACCAGGTTACTTATCAAATTTATTTTGACCAAGGAAACCTTCCCATGTTTCATTTCTCTTGTTAATCTCTGCTACGATACAAATTATTACTAATCCATGATGATACATAATATTGGAAGAGTTTTTGTCATTCTTCTTTACTTGGTTCGACATTTTGTTGAGACTCTTCCATAATTAATAAGGAAAGTTCAACTGCTAGTCAAATTCAAAATCCAACAGAATTCGAATATGGTATTGAAATATAAGAGCATAACACCCTTCACAAGTCAAATACCTATGTATAATTTCCAATGGTGTGTGCCATTTGTACTTAATCCAAGCCCGTGGTATCCCTTTCACCATGTTTGCAATATGAAAATCGGGTTTCAAAAATCGTGTGCACGGGTCTTGTGATATGGGTTGATTCTTAAACCACCTTTCCCCTTCTCTCGAGAAGTATGTGGTGTGAACTATTGATTTCTAGGTCACCTCCATTACCAATTCCCCAACTCGGGCCACTTGTCCACCAAAACCATTTGCAAATTGCAGTGTCACTTGGTTACTGTGTCCTATGAACTTGGTGAAGAATTCATTCCACTCCACATCCCTCAACATCTTTCACCACGAATTATATTCGAGCAACACTTACAGAGCTCACATGTAGGTTGGCTTGTGGCGATCGACCACCATCATGAATGAAAATTGTTCTATGAGCAAGAGGATGCTAGTTGTAATATTAATTAAGATGAGGTGTAATGTAATGTTATGGGATAAGCTCAAACGATCATCACTATTAAATTCCTATACGTTTTCAATTTCAAACGATATGAATGTAACTCATCTGAAATCCCTTCAGTGATTCCATATGAGTTATAATAGTCAAATGAGATACTACACGAGATCATGGGAAATCATGAAATGATTGTGTCTGTAGGTGCAACAAAGATGCTATCATATCCACATAACCTTAAGCTTCTCATGTATATGAATGGAGATATCATTTTATCGACAAGTGTAGAATCATGGTGGAGTAATGAGTAATATATATGAGAATTTTACCATATGGTCGATGGGAATGTAGACACATAAATGATTGATGCGACTACTCTGTTCATAAACATGCAATCTGATTAGTGGAAGAGCCTTTCACTGATACGTATGATGGGAAATATATAGGGTATGAGTTAAGGCGACATGGATTATAATATAATGGTAGGAATTAAATATTGGATAAGGTTCAATTGTTAAATAAATCCAATCTCTCTCTCTCTCTCCAATCCAATGTTAAAAATGTAGGTAACATGTGTATAGTGTTTTTTTAGTAGTGGGATAAATGGTGGGGGTAAGGCACAATATTAAGAGAGTTGCAAATACTATTTCCTTTTTTCTCAATAGATTAAAAATGTTTAAAATAAACTTCCTTACCTATGAATTACCTTTTTTCAATTACCAACTTAAACTTCATGGATGCAATGAAAGTATGCTAGAAAAATCTCTACAAGGTACTAACTCAGGAGCTCTGCTATTGAATTATGTACAAGTAACACTTGTTGCTAATCAAAGAGACATATGTATGTTGCAAATCCATGGACTAATGAATGAAACTCTATGACTGGCTATCTTTGTTCCATAAAAATATAGTTACAAGCTTTCCTATATCTCCTGTACAGTTCCTGTACCAATACTGCAAAATTTTCTTGCTTTTGATTGGAGCTGATGAAGTTAAGTGTTGTTGCTAATAGAGGTTTAGGAGAATTATTCATATCAAATAGGATTTTCTTGGACTTCTGTACATGCTGTGAATCTCTTAGAAAAACTCAGAAAATCTAAACTTATGCATGATGAAATAACAAAACCAAACTGAGACCAAAAGTGATAAATGAGTACTAGTGGATAATTTGTGCCACCTAATCACATCTTCCATTGAGAATGCATATGATAATGGAGTGAGAGGAAAATAACTGCAACGAGAACACTAAATCAAGGATATGGGGGGATAGAGTAAGACTCATGCCTCAAGCTTTGTAATGAGAAAGAGATCTCATTCCTCAATAAGAGACCTACTAAAGGAAGAGATAACCCCCTCTTTTTGAGGCACTTGTTTGTTCCAGTTGCCTTAAACCCTATTCCCATTTTATTCACACATTGCAAACCACTCTTAGAACCACGCACCAAATGATATTCACCAAAACCCAATCTTGGCACAATTATATCTATGTGAATAAATTTTTTGAAGTCGAACATACAAAGAAATCATTGGATTACCAACCAATGATGATTGTTGTTAACCAATGTGGGACTACTCACCATTGATGCCGATGAGAGTCAAGGTGCCCATGTACATCTTGCAAGGTACAAATAAAGGAGTTGGTTTCAAGTCACTTGCAAGATTTGTAAAACAAGGAACATTAATGAATCCCCATTGCCTCAAGTGAGAGAACCTACCATTAATGTATGCAAGATGCTAGGTACCATGAAAGCATATCTAAATTTGACCCTAGATAATGTGTTGGAGTCGATCGGGAAAAGTTCATTAGGAGGAGGGAGTTAATGAATCCCCAATCATATAAAATGAGAACAACATAATGATTTGAAGAATATGAAGTAGAACCAACAACTGTGTGCCAAATTTTATTGTGGACCTTCCTACCAAGAACCTAGTTTTCAAGCAAGTCCATGTCTAGCTACACCAACAAGCTGATTTTCATAAATAGACTAATTTTTATTTATTTATTATTTTCTATTTTTTTTTTCTTTTCATTAGTTTTTTTGTTTTGTTTTACATACATATATATACACACCCAAAAGTTGGGAGAAAACTCAAGAATAAGTTAGAGAGGGGGAATGAGACACCCTATTCACAACCTCCATTTTTGACTGTTGTAACATATCTTTAACAAAATTTTCCTTGGACATGGGTTTGTGATACAATATTAACCGATGGCCATTCACCACGATGGGATATGATATGCATCTATTGTTTTGATTCTTATGGAGCCATTATCTAAGATGGTGTCAACGTCATATGGTCCTAGCCATCGTGTGGAGAGATTACCCCTGAAGTTCTTGATTATGGAATAAAAGAGGAGAGCCGAGTCATTAGGTTTGAAGACCTTCTTTCTAATCAATTTTCATGCCACCTGTCCTGTTGTTCCTCAACAAGAATGGTATGTTGGATGGAATCCTGTCGGATTTCATCCAACTCATTCAACTGTGCCACCCTCTGCTTCTGAGCTTCTGTCAAATCTAAACTTAGTTGTATTGATGTTTTGAAAGTCCTTCTTTTGAATTCAATGGGTAAGAGAACTTGCTTGCCATATACCAATTCATAGGGGGTGAGTCACGTAGTACTTCTCCATGCGATCCTATAGGCCCATAGTGCCTCTAGAATTCTATCTGCCCAGTATTTATGATGCAATTGTACGGTCTTGGTCAGAATGGCCTCTAGCACTTTGTTGGTGGACTCTACCTGTCCATTATCCCGGGGGTGATATGGAGAATATTTGTGATGGTTTATCTTATATTGTTGTGTGATGGATTGCATCAACTTTGACATAAACAACGCTCCCTGATATATCACAATCTCTCCTGGAACACCAAAACAGGTAAAAATATCTTCATAAAGAAAATCAATAACAAATTTCTCACTAGATTGATATAGAGATTTTTGTTCTACCCATTTGGTTACATAATCTATACAAACTAAGATATACCTTTTCTTTCTTGATGCAAGAGAGATTGGTCCTATGAAGTCCAGAGCCCATATTTCTAAGGGATCAATGAATACCTGTGGTTGTAGGGGCATTTCGTCAGCTTGTATGGGCCTCCCCATCCTTTGGCAGCTGCCACAACTCCTTGCATATATTTTAACGTCCTTGAAGAGTTTTGTCCAGTAGTACCCCTGATGAAGTAATTTGTAGGCTGTTCTCTTGTCAGCAAAGTGGCCCCCACATGGACCATCATGGAAATCTCACAAAATTTCAAACATCTCATATTCCTGTACACATATTCTAATAATTAGATCTTGTCCAGTACAAAATACGTCACCTCTAATTCATGAATAGTTGGCACTGAGATTGCCAACTTGTTTCTTCTCTTGTGAAGAAAGTTGTTGCGAAAATTTCACCGTGGCCAAATAATTTTCTATATCTGTGAACCATGGAGAGTTAGTAGAAATGGAAAATAGATGTTCATAAGGAAAACTATCATCTAAAAGATCATTTTCACTTCCATTATGGATTTTGGAGAGGAAATATGCAATGATATTTTCCTTCCCAACTCTATCTATTATAGTGATGTTAAACTCCTGTAGCAATAATAACCATCTAGTGATTCAACCATTGGTGATTGGTTTATTCATTAAGAATTTAATGGGAGAGTGTCCTGTGTGAATAAAGACTTCATAACCTGTTATATAATGTTTGAATTTGTTTATGGAATATACAACAACTAGGAATTCCTTTTCGGTAACGATATAATTGAGCTTGGTTGGTGATAAGTTTTTTCTTATGAAATAGATGGAATATGATCTTCTTTTTTCCCTAAAATAACTTCTAGGGATGTGTTTGAAGCATCTGTATTAATATGAAAGGGGAGGTTCCAGTTGCCCCCCCTAAGTATTGATGCTATGGAAATATTTTCTTTTAAGTCCTCGAAGGCATGTTGACACTGTGAGTCCCATTAAAAATCAATATCTTTAATAAGAAATTTGAACATTGGTGCTGCAATATTTGTAAAATTTTCAATGAATCTTCTATAATAACCGACATGACCCAAAAAACTTCTTACCTCTTTTTGTGATTGTGGTGCTAGAAGATTCATGGTGAATTTAATTTTGGCTAGGTATACCTTGATACTTTCTCTAGAAATGTGATGGCTGAGAACAATACCTTCTTTTGATAACATCCTGCATTTTTCATTACTTAGAGCAAGGAAAGATTCCCAACATCTAATCAATACTTTTTTCCAAATTATCAGGTTCTTATTTAAAGGTATCATCGTAAAGAGAGGAGTCATCCATATAGATTTCTACACATTCGTTAATCAAGTCATAAACATTTTCCTAATACTTCCCTTTGAAATGTGGCGGGGGCATTGCATAAACCAAGTGACAAAACTCTATAAGCAAAGTTCCACCATGGGCATGTGAATGTGGTCTTTTCTTGGTCTTCCAGTGCAATCTGTATTTGATTATACATGTTTAGTAAAAACATGTAGGAAGGAAAAGTGTTGTTTTCCTAGCAAGGTATCCAACACTTGATCAATAAATGGAAATGGGAAATAATCCCTCAAGGTAGATTTATTAAGCTCCCTAAAGTCAAAACATATTCTCCATTTACCATTTTTCTTAGGAACGATCACGAGTGGTGAAACCCACTTACTATTGGAGATGGGGTATATTAAGTTGACATTCAATAATTTTTGGAGTTATTCTTTCACAATATGTTTTAGAGCGGGGTTCATGCGGCCTTGTGGTTTCCAGATAGGTCTAGCATTCTCCTGAGTATATATATGGTGTATGTAAGTTTTAGGGAGAATTCCACACATATATGTGTAATCCCATGCGAATGCACCATATTGTTCTTGTAGCACTCAAATCAATTTTTCTTTTTGATCTTGGTCCAGTTGAGAGTTAATGTTCAAAAATCTACTCGGGATTATCTCAATAAGAACACTATAAGGATAAAACATTTCTTTAATGGCTAACACCAAAATGGATGATGAACTTGCCAAATCACAAATTTCCTGGAAAACATTACTAAAGATGATATTATATGGAGAGGATGATTCTGGATATTGTGCATCACCTATGGTGGAGATGAACCGATTTAGCAAATTATCCTTAGTTTGTTCTTTAAACTCCCTATATTGTTCAATGGTTAAAAGGGGTTATGTGATTTCTTCATCTTTATATGGATATTATGCCCGCAAGGAATCTTCTACTAACGGTTTTACAAGTGGATAGATGATACATTTATTCATAGATTCCCCATTTGATATAGCCATTTCCCCGGATCTACATCCAATGAAGGCATCGATTGTAGCTAACCATGGTATTTGAAGAATCAAGGGATGACCCTCCATGGTAGTTTTGGGCTGAATAACCAAGAAGACCACGGGGTATTCCCATGAGGAAAGGGTGACAAGGACATTGTCTAATACATCGACAAGGCTTATTCAGGATCTATCGACTAGTTCAATCACTATGAGTGTGGCTTGGAGGAAATCTATTTGTATCATTTCCATATTTATAACAATCATAACATTTATTGATGCCCCTATATCAATTAGAGTGTTTTCCACATGAATATTGTTGATGTAAACAATGACTATAGGGTTTCTAGGATCAACATACTTCTCCACCATAACTTTTCCGGACATTAGTTAGGCTAATGACCTATAACTTGAATTGTTGGGGGGTCTTTCCTTTTTCTCCCATTTTTCTTAATGCATAATTATTTTATGGTATTTGCGTAAATAGGCACATCTTTAACTGCTTGCAACAAGGGGAGTTTTACACAAAACATTTTCAGTTTGGTTTCTAAGTTGAATTCAGGTTGGACCATAGGTTTCTCTAATGCGAAACTCTCTAGGAAAGGAAGATTTTTGGGTGCATGAGGTTTCTCTGAAGTCAAAATC
>SNQJ01S0191323.1:7912-17999 GCA_010110895.2 Picea sitchensis
TTAATTCACAGAACAATCACATGCTAGGAATGCATCGGACCAGAAATGGATTGTATTAGAATTATCAGTTCACAACAACAATGAAAATATCAAGGGTTTTTAGTAGAATATAGAAATCCCTCCCCCATTGTTCGTGTTGGCCACCTATATATATTTTTTCATCTCAGCTAAGATTGTCGACCACTGAAAAGGTCGACGCTCCTCAGAATAGTAAACCGTTAATACAACAACAACAAAATTAAATTACAGGGATATTCGTTTACAACAACGAGAGCATCCATGGCCGTGAATATGGGGGATAGTTTAAATATCTAAAATGAAATGTAATAGGACCCATAGCAAGAGGGTTTCAATGTGCAAGAAACCCATGTTTTGTATTTTCCAGAAAAAACCCGCAAATATGCCAACCCACAAACTTGTTGCACTTTGAGTTCTATATCGAGGGCCAGATTAAGGGCCAAATCGAGGGTTGGATGGCGTTTTTGACCTGTTTCAATTAAAATACAAATGTTAATGGATTGTGCTCATTCGATTAAGGATAAATCATCATAAAATCATCAAAATGAATATGACACGTACCTTATGCTAATCCATAGAAAATTTATAGAAGAAACCCGATAATACCTTTAAAAAAAGGCTAATAGAGGTATGAATTATACGATCCTCATGTTCAAAAAGAGACTTAGATCAAGGAAAAAATTAGGCAAAACATGGAGTCAACATTTCTCCCACACCTAAGGTTTTGCAAGTCCCTCTGCAAAGAACAACTATACTCCCGAGGTAGTGATTTGAGCAATGTCCAAGTCAAAGACTTGGACATTATGATCAAAATATTTATCATGCATAAATAATTTGTATGTGTCAAATTGTATTTAAACCATATGATCCCAATTTATATGTTAAACCATGTTGGATCCCGTTGATATTTACCTGAAGTGTTGTAAATCACCCTTATAGGTTACAGTATTTGTTATAGTACCTCATCCAACACTCCATCCGGTTTGAAAATTACACAATAGTCATCAGTAATCATGTAATTTCCAAATTCATTGGATTGTAAGGCTCTTGTATGCCAAGGTGGATGAGAGGATGGAATGAAGTATTCATATTGGTTGCCTTTTTCATGTAATTGCAGAAAAGAATAAAATTCCTTAATCAGTCCTCCTTTTCATCAGAAACTGAAACTATGATGGAAGAAACAACCTCGTCATCATAAGATTATTTTAATAATATATAGTTAATTAGCTAATGTGAAAGTATTAACAATCGATGACATGACAACCTATAATATTGTGTAGAAAGCAATTTCATAATGTGTCTCTTTATGACATAAATTATATGGCCCTTTCACATAGACTTGCTAAACGAATGAACATCGTTTATCCCTTCCCCCACATCTAAGCATTGTAACACTTCTCAATCAAACATATAGGAAACCAATCAATCATTCCAATATCCTAATATTTATGGATTCTGAGTGTATAGGTAAATTTCACATGTTAGCCTAGCAAACGATTTAGAGCAAGGCCCCACCTGTAAGACAAAATGTCTTACATATCGTTAGGAAGAATTAGACAAGAGGGTCTTAAGATCATCTTCAGGTTAACCCCCAATGGCGAGTGAATGGAGTTCATTTACTTTTACTTAACCATGCATACTCCCTTTCAGTCATACCCACAAGTAGTGCCATACATCAAGACAAGTTTTAAAATCAAAGACTTATTATTTATTATTTTTAAGTCATCATCCTCTCCAGGTAGAATGCCTCGCTACCAACAAGCATGTTCAGTACTCTGATGGTTTTACCTAGTCATACCATAGGCCGGTACCCACTGCCAGCATACATGTTCAGTATCCCGATGGGTTAGCCTCTTACACCCTTTTTATAGTAGATACTAGTCCTTACCCTCACCTTTAAGATTTGTATATGAATGTTTCTTTTTTCAAGAAGATGGGGAGGTAGCTTTGAGAACCTTTTTATGGACTGGGATGGTATATGGGTTGGAGGATGATTTTCTTTTATATAAATTACCTTTACATATTGTCCCGATGTAAGGGATACTTAAGTGAGTGTAACCAACACGAAGATATGACACAATTGAGCATTTTAATATGTAGTTGATGGAACCATTGGAAAATAATAAAAAGATATATATAGTTCATACTCATCGTCTTCCATTTAAATTAAATTGATGTGTCCATGGATTAACCGTTAGGTAGACCTTCTTGCTACTCTTTTATAAAAATACTCTACTCACCCACTCAGAGATTTGGATGGATTATACTAGTAGCCTCTAGGTTTGATGATATCAATGAGATCAAGTCACAAAAACATGTATCTCATAGTTCTTTTATTAAAAATAAAATGTAAACTGAGGCTCCATTAGACATTAAGATAAACTAACAACATGCAACTTTTATTTATTATCCTACTCTACCTAAAAAGAAAGGAAAATATTTATTCAAGTGTAAGAACTTTTCCAATGTAACCATGTGCGAAGAAAGATAAGAAACATACCCATATCCACATATGAAAAAGTTACCGTAGTGATTACTTGGATATGAAGAACCAACCAACCTACTTGTTTTGGCATCAAAAGGTGTTGAAGAAGAGAATAGTATTGTGGCAGGTAATGACCTCTTGAAACCAAATTTCGATGTAATATTGATACATTTCCTCCTCTTGTAAATGATTTGTTTTTGTAGTGCATGAAGGATCTGTTGAATTGCATGTGGGGAACTCTTCATTCTCAGGTCTGTATGGTCGTTCTCCATCAGGTGCATTTGTTAAATTTTCACCTTCCTCCACAGTTTGGCAAGGAGAATATTTTTGTAGCTCAGGGAACTTTGGTCCTTCTAGTATTTCTGGAGAGATAGATAAATTTTTGGCTGCTGCCAAAATATGTTCCTCCCGGGAAGGAGAAATACCAGTTGGTGCTTGGATTTGAAAGAGTTCTTCCAAGGTTATCATCTTTGAATTTATTTTGTCGGTTGATGAGTCCTTTCTCACACATGGGTGAGTATCTAGGGTTCTTACAACACCCAATGAAATAATAACTGAAATTTAATGCTATTAAAACAAAAATGAAATGAAATTAATTGAAAAACTTAAAGCACACTACTTAAAGAAAACTTGAACTCCTCATGCTACTTTAGACCTCACTACCATCGAGTTATCTGTAAAGAGTTATCTCCTCAAAAAGAAAACACAATTGCAGGAAAGTAAACACACTAAGCAAATTAAATAAATTTGTAGAAAAAGTAAACACTCTTGCGGAAAAGAAACAACAAGGCTTTGGAGAAACCCATTAAAATGGATGTGCAAGTTCTTACCTTTCATCTTAAAGTTTCTCCTCCCCCTTGTTGTGTAATTAAAGACAACCTACCTAAGTTCTAATCCCTTTAGTACCTCCCCGACAACGACGCCAAAAATGTCCAGTGAAATATATGCTATCTATTTTGACATTAAATTGTCAACTCGGGGCTCGTAATCTTAGAGGTACCGACACTGTATGTGCAGGATTGAAGCCTACTAATCTAATCTAAATCTGACAACACATTTAAATGAAATAAACAAAATAAGCAAATAGAGATAGCTCAATAACTAGGGAAGAAGCCCATTATGGGGAGGCCATATCTTACGAGTTAAGCCTTAAATCTATCCGTTGGTAATTGAAGCTATACAAAAATTAAAGCACAATAAATTGAAGTATGAGAATTCAAAGTGCGGAAAGTAAAACTAAGCTAAAGTAGATTAAACTATCTTAAGGAAAGCAAATTTACAACTAAGTATTCCTATATTGAAAATCCATTCTTTGCATGCAACAAAATAAAATATATTAACAGTTACAACATTTAAAATACAAAATAAAAAATTTACTTTTTACTAAGAACTTCACCATTGAGAAAACATAAATGTTCCAGAAAACATACTTTTAACTAATCTCAAGTCTTCAAGCCAATTGCCAAATAAATTTTACAATGGGAATTTTTACAGTGTAATGCTCAATCACATAACATTCTAGCAAAGCAGAGGAATCAAAGGAACTGTATATATCAGAATTATTTGACATTGTTGAGCTTGATCAATATGTGCTTAGAAAATATTCATGATTTTAATAATTTATAAACAACATTTTAGCAACATGCACAGTATGGATCTCTTTCACACATAAAAATCTACAACTAACTTACAAACAATGATTTGGAATCATATAGATATGCACAATTCGATTTGTTTCACCAGCAATCTACAAACTAACAATTTAAAATGACAATGTTAGTAACTTGAAAACAACAGTTTATCAACATATATTTGTATGCATAATTCGTTTCCTAAACCAATCTATAGACTAAGAATTTAAAACAATAGGTACACAGGGTAGCTTATCTGCAAGAGAGAAATACGGAAATGAACACACAACACAACACAACGAAGCACGTAGGGTACTGGTGGGCCCCCAAGTAGCCGTGGCATTTTTGAATTCAGAGAACAATCACAGGCTAGGAGTGCATCAGACCAAAAATGGATTGTATTAGAATTATGAGTTCACAACAACAATGAAAATATCAAGGGTTTTTAACAGAATACAACAATCCCTCCCCCATTGTTCGTATTGGCCACCTATATATAATTTTTCATCTTAGCTGAGAATAGTAAATTGTTAATACAACAACAACATAATTAAATTACAGGCATCTTCGTTTACAACAACCAGAGTGTCCATGGCCGCGAATCTGGGGGATGGTTTAACTGTTTAAAATGAAATTTAATAGGACCCATAGCAAGAGGGTTCCAATGTGCAAGAAACACATGTTTTTTAATTGCCAGAAAAAACCCACAAATATGCCAACTCACAAACTTATTACGCTCTGAGTTCTGTATCGAAGGTCGTATTAAGGGTCGGATCGAGGGATGGATCAAGGGTCGGATCGAGGGTTGGATGGCATTTTCAACCTGTTTCAATTAAAAGACAAATGTTAATGGTGTGCTCATTTGATTAAGGATAAATCATCAAAATGAATACGACACATACCTTATGCTAATCCATAGCAAATTGATAGAAGAAACATGATAATACCTTAAAAAAAAAAGGCTAATAGAGGTATGAATTATACAATCCTCATGTTCAAGAAGAGACTTAGATCAAGGCAAAAATTAAGCAAAACATGGAGTCAACACTTATACTAAAAGCGGGTGGGGGGGGGGTGAATTAGTATAAGATACTTTTTACTTTAATTGAGAATTCATCAATTAGTCATTAACTTTAAAACAATAAATGCATGTAAAATCAAATCATGATACACAATGTTTAACTTGAAAACCCTTGCGAGAGAAAACCACAAAAACTTATATTTATAAATGTTTGTAGGCACCAACCTACCCTTACAAAGATTGTAGGCACCAACCTGGTAGAGTCACCAATCTCCTCAGCTAAGAACCAACTCAACAAGATATTGTGTAGGCATCAACCTATTGGAAACGCCAATCTCCTCAGCTGAGCACCAACTCAGCAAGATATTATGTAGGCACCAACATGCTTGAGACACCAATCTCCTTAGATAAGCACCAACTTAGTAAGACCTATATAGGCACCAACCTAAGATCTTCATACACATAGTACTTCTGACTTCACCTGCATGCTTCATACTTAATTCATTTAACAATATCATCACACCCTTAAATTTCATGTTCCAATGCCTCTCTTTGCTTCATACCCAAGACATAGCTTTAAACCCTAGTAAGATTTATCCTCCATTCCCAAGCAAACCTCATAGCATCATTCCCAGAATATATTTCCATAATACAACATCACAACCTCAAAACAACGCACTTTGTAACATTATACACCTTAGTCCTTCATAGCACACCCTTAAAACTCCAAAAACTCTTCTTACACACCTTTAGACCCCAAAAAGACTCCCTGGATCCTCTTGCACACCTTAGATCTCTTCTGTGCACCTCAAACTTAATATTCGTGCTCGCATACTCTTCAAATGCACACATCTATCCTATATATATAGTGTCATCGTGCTCACTTTTAGGGTCGACCTGTAAAGACTGGTTGGGCCGACTTGAACTTTTTGGATGGGTTTTCTGATAGAAAAAATCATATCTCTTCATTCCTAAGGAGTTAGAAGGAGTGCCATATACCATTAGAAAGGTATCAGAATAATATTTCCAACCATATAGCCTATGCTCTCATTTAATCTAGGTATTTAAAGTAAAAATTCTTTCAAAGATAGGGTATCCAAACTGAGCATCAAAAATCCAAAAACAATATTTCCAACAATCTTCATCTTGCAATGTTTATATTGAACATATGTAGTCTCCCCCTTTCTTTGAAACCAATGAAAATAATATTTCCAACAACATAACCTTCTACTCAACATACAACTATCAATATAGAATCATAACTACTTGTGGGCCCACATCTAATGAGGTCTTACTAACCAATTTGGGCCTTATTAATGAATATGACCCTTTTACAATGAGTGGCTATTAACTAACTATTTAGTGGGCCTTATTCAAGGAAGTTGGCATCATACTTCAATAAAGTATCATAAGTAAGGGGGTTAGGGTAGGACCCTAACAAGGAGTGCCAAGCATTATACATCTCTGATATACCTGGGAATTTCCAACAATAGTACTTGGTTATTTTTTCACAATACTTACTAAGGAGAATAAACTACACCCTTAGGCATACTACCTAATTCCCTAGTATGCAAGAGTGATATCACTAAGTGTTGTGCTCGATGTACTATATCAATAAAATGACCAATAAGTTTATGTAAGGAGGGTTTTAGGTGTGTCACCCAACCGTAGACTTGTTGCTCCAAATCTCAACAACAAGTCACCCTTGAGTTGGGGCTAGGAATCCACAAGAAAGGGTGTCTCTATTGTCCACTCACAACCCAATATAACCCAACACAAGCTAATTTTCCTATGTAGCTATCTCAATCCATCAACTCCCTTCCCCTCAACCTGCACAACCTAAGGAATAGGATCCCCCTTCTCTACATGCAGTCTCGACCTTCTGACTTCCCTCCAGGGATCCATCATAAGTTGGATAAGAATCTCTCTTGTTGGCGACTCCAAGGACTTACAACTACAACATGAAATTCTCAACAACAACTCACTTTATCTGTGGTAATTTCTTACATAGAAATCTCTTCTACAATCCTAATAATCTACTTATTCATGCAATTATAGCTCAAACAAATTGCTCACAAACCCCAATATGGTTGTCTTCAAACTTCAACATTCAACACACTTTTGTTGTCCCAAAAATTGATTGTAAAAACTAACTACAATACCCATTTGAATTTCCCTTTCACCCATGCATGTTGACTATCAGATTCCCCAATGTTGATTGTACTCAGCCCCATGCTCTCAATAACTATGTGAAATGATTTTTCACACAAACTCTCTTACATGTATTCAATGATTGGGGTTTGATACACTCAAAAGGAAAATAAATTATTTATACAAAATAATAATTTCAAAAAAGTGGGTTGGGATTAATAAACATGATTAATTCCCCCTTAAACCCCTTGAACCCCCCTCTCATGTGGAAACTTAGCCCCCATGACTCCGTCCATGTCCATTTGCAGTTGGCGATACATTTTTATTATTTCAATATACAATGTTGACATATTACATCATTGGGTTCCGACCATACGTTGTATTTATATTATACATCACTAAACCAAGGATTAAAAACGAGGATGTACACCACTTATAATATACTTAATTAGCAGAAGTAGTAAATTATGAGAAATAATTAAAAGAAATATAAACTTTGAAAAGAAAAATAAAAGACACGAGAGTATTGACCCTACATAATTTAAACCCTTGTATTGGTAATCACAAAACAATGCATAACTTTCTACCTCTATAAATAATAATAGTTTCTAATACTTGTGGACCATCATTAATAAATAGTAATTACCTAATGAACCTTATTTAATGAAAACTACCATCTTCAATGAATAACCTCAAAACAAAACTATTTAATAAACCTTATTCATAGCAAATCCATGAGGGATGTTGAATTCAAATGTAATAATAGGAGTATGCATTGGTAAATGCATTCAAGTATTTTAGAGAATACATTTTCCACTCTACATTGAGTACCTTATGTCCCTCACCACTCCGTTAAACATTTTTTGTTCCAGTGGGATTTAGATGGGAGGTTAGGAATGTAAATTGTTAAGATCCAAGAGTTTTCCTTGACCATATAACCCACAAAGTTGTCCAAATTGATGGCCTCACACATTAATTCACAAACGTTTAAATACCCACAATAATAAAATTGAGATAAAAGTGTCGTAATGATCGAATTGTTATCCAAACAATTACAACAATAGTTGGAAAGTGACTATAATAATTAATAATTAATGTGCAAAACCGTTTTTAAGACTTCAAATGGATTATGTAGAGAAACGTAGAAACGAGGAGAGCATACTTTGACTCTCAAAGTTATAGTTTTATGGGACGACCTCTTACATTACAAATTGTGAGAGACAACTTTTAGGATTTTAAGAAGTCTAAAAGAAACGGTATATTAAGAAATTTTATTGGTTTTTTAATTATTAATGACCACAACCAAAGGAATGAAATGAAATGTAAACTTTGAAATTAAAGAAATTTTAATTTTTTTTTGTTTAAATTGTATTTTTGAATGTATAAATGATTCAGTATGGAGTATTTGGATTATATTTTTTTGTTTAAATTGTATTTTTGAATACATAAATTATTCAACATGTTGAAAAATCCTGAAACATTTAAATTATATAAATTTAGCTTTGCAGATTCAACATTTTCTCACCAATTTCTAACAAACCAGCAAAATTAAACGGACAATGGACCAAAAAAATTTAGACTATTACTTTTGATAAATCCATTCAGATTTATTGTTATTGAAATTCAATTGAAGAATTTTCAAACATTGGGAAAACAAAGTTGGTAGCTGAAATTAGAAGAGTGGCAAAACGTTGGAAAACCAAGAAAAATAAATTGGTTTGGATTCCTTAATTACACAAGGCACAGGTTTCACTTGATTGCCACACATGACATTACTGATTAACGCAATGTTTGCTACGTTAAAATGCATTTACAATCGATTACAGGCTCGTGACATAACTGATTAACGCAATGTCTGCTACGTTAAAATGCAATTACAATCGATTACAGACTCTCCTCAATAGGCTCCAACTTCGACTGCCAATGATTTCGCCCTCTACGCGTTGGAATTGAATTTGGAATATTAGGGAGCCTCGACATACAACACAGCGAGGATGAGGATTCGTAGTAGTATTCCTCTCCAGATTCATCATGATCATGTTGGCTATGAATATCGAACAAGGGCTGCACTTGCACTTGGGCTTTACAAAACCCCCATGATAATCTTCTGCTCTGCCTCTTCTTCTCCTGTAGTGCTAATAGCGCAGTGTTAATCTTGCAAAGAAGAGAAGCCATGTCTGAGTCTGTTAATACAAACTGTAACTTTCGCCGAGGAAGAAGACAGTAGAGCTGCCCAATCCGCAATTGATCATCATCACGTAGAACCTGGGAGATGTTTCGACCGATATAAAGACCGTCTGAATTACAAATGAAATGGCCCGGATATTCTCTCAGAATCTCTTGGCTTCTCAGTTCTTCACAGAACTCCTTGAGACTTCCGTCAATCAATATGAGCTTTGCAGTGGCTGGCACAGAAGAAGTGGCATTTGAAGAAACGCAACTCCCCATGTTTGCAATTCAGACAGATTGATCTCAACAACTTAACTTATTATGAGAGCGAGTACTCTGTATCTTTCTAAATATGCATCTGTATATATATCCACAATATGCAGCAAATCCTGTGGATTTAAGGAGAAAGTCGTGGCAAATTTTAGCGACGGCAAGTCGGCAATTTCTTTTGTGGCTCTCTAATAATGTAAATAGCTGTGATGTTGTTATTATGTTGGCCAGTACTTCAATAATGGTGTGTTTTGAAGTAACATTTTATCTGACAACTTTGTATTTTCTTGGGGTTTTGGGTAATGAATATTTAACAGTTTTGTATTTTCATGGTTTTTGGGC
>SNQJ01S0191324.1:1799-17999 GCA_010110895.2 Picea sitchensis
ATCCTGTGAAACCCAAACTTGGGAGAAAACCTAACAACCTTTCTCTAGAAGAATTTAGTCCAAGGTATTACCAGTACAACACCATCAATAGCCAAAATACCATACAGAGAAGATCATCCCCAAGGCTAGCATCACCAAGACCTAGCTCCTCAATAATATGACCAAGAATAACCAAGCAAGAGCTTCTCCAAGTGTGGCGCACTCTCCAAGACAACCGGTAACCCAAAAATAGCGAAACTGCCAAAACTGCAGTTGCAACTACCTTGTGCGCACTGTAGAAGGAGTTGTCTGACTGTCCAAATGAAATGAACAAGTCCTGTATTTATACTAATCTAGGCGCCAGTCTGGGGCCAACTTATTATTTCTGGGTCTTCAATTTATTTATTAATTTCATGTGGGGGCGACTTCTCTTCCCGGGGATTTTGTAATGGTGTAGATGGGTCTTCTTGTACTTTCTTGTGGAGAATGACTGCCCAAAGTTGCAAATCTCCAACACTCCCTCTCAACGAGGGAGACATTCTCCATACTTGGATTTCTTTTGTCATAGAAAGGTTGTCTTCACGAGCCATGTTGATGTGCCATCTCCGCATATGCATTCCATCCTAGAATATGCATGTGATAATATCTCGAGCCCATCCAGTCCTTGACAGGAGAAGGACTACACCTAAGCCATTCACCACTAGCAGAGCCCCGTGAGTGAATGAATAATTACCCTTGGTCATATCAGCACTAGCATAACCACGTGCATGACCAATCTGGGATAATGTCTTCCTGATGCTTATCTGGGCCACTCACAACTAGCAAAGCCCCTTGGATAAGTGAACCATTCTCCTTTGGTCATATCAACACTAGCATAGCCCCGTGCATGACCAATCTAGGAAGAATGTATGCTCGAACCTGGAGAACATCAACATACCTAGGCCATTCACCACTAGCAGAGCCCCGTGAGTGAATGAGTCATTCTCCCTTGGTCATATCAGCACTAGCATAGCCCCGTGCATGACCAATCTGGGGGAATGTTTGCCCGATGCTATCAACATACCTAGGCCATTCATCACTAGCAAAGCCCCGTGAGTGAATGAATCATTCTCCCTTGGTCATATCGGCACTAGCATAGCCCTGTGCATGACCAATATGGGAGAATGTCTTCCTGATGTTGAAACATCAACACTCATCACTAGTCAAATCAACATGGCTAATCCTGTGTATCATCCTCCTCAACCAAATCAACATGGCTACTCTGGGAGGATATCTGCAATCTGCTCATCTGTGGATAAGTACTGGAGCTTCACTGCTCCCTTCTGTACCATGTCTTGGATAAGTCCTACAAGAAGCTTCTAAAGTTGCACCACTTCATGACTTGCGACAACGGCTGTGACATACTCAGTCTCTACTGTACTGAGAGCTACAAAAGCCTCCTTCCAACTTATCCCGGAAATCGTAACTGATTCCAAGCTGAAGCAGCACCTTGAGGTGCTCAATCTGTCTACTGCACTCGCTACTTAATCGAAATCTGTATATCTGTACAACGTCACTTCATCACTTGAGACAAACCATATCCAACTGTACCATGCTTCGCTGCCACCCACTGGAATTGCCTTGGCTTCAACCACATACTGGCTTAGGGTGCTCACTACCAAGCAAATATCTGGCCTAGCATTAACCAGGTACATCAAGGATCCAATCTATTGCATGTACATCGTGGGATCCACAAAATCTGAATCTGAAGCAAAATCCCTCAACTTCTTCGTATTTGTCATCATAGGTGTAGTCATGGACTTGCAATCCATCATATCAAATCTCATCAGTATCCCCTGAATGAGGAAGATCTCATCTGATCTCGCCACACCTCTAATCCCAAGAGTACATCCAGACAGGATCCTCCATCTTGAACTCTGAGACCAACTCCCTCTATCACTGGAGTAAGTCCTGTTATCTAGTCTGCCTCACTAGCTGCTCCCTCTGTGACCGAGACAAAATCCATACCGAGTCCTCTTGATTGGCTGCCTCCTCTGTCACTGTAGCAAGATCTACTGAAAGAAGTGTATCCTCCCAGGAGATCTCACATCTCCTTGAAGCCTCCTCAAATCATGACACTTGTCTTTCAGTCCTGGAAGATGTCTCTTTCCCACCTGAGCCTGAAGAGGAAATCCATTTGAATGATCGGCTCTCTCTCTGAGCCAACTGACTCTCTATGAGATGGCTCACTCTGAGTTTGCATCATTCTTGGTTAAAACCAAACTCATCAAGTATCCATCGATCCTGGAGTACCATGCTCCCTCTGAAACATGACTCAGTCTGAGTCTATACAATCTCTGAGATCTAGGATCCCTTTGTCACTGCTTGGACAAGGTCCCTTGTACATCCCCTACAAGCACCCTCATACTCTGCTAAATGATATAACTTGGAAACATATATAAGTGCATACCTCTGAAATATGTAACACCATCCAACTTGTCTTCTAATCTCAAGGTTTGCGCAACTAGCAACTGGCAACTGCCACTGGTGACTGGAAACTGCAACTGGCAACTGTCATTGCACAGTGGCAATATTTCAACTAGCTTTGATACCATGTTGGTGTTTTATATGATTCTCAAATCTTATAGTTATTGCCTTATGATTAATAACAAGATTCACTTTCATACAACAGTTATCATAGAATAACTATACACTGAAAATCTCAACTATAACAATGCAACGGAAATAACAAGTTCTAGAAATATTAACCATGCACAATAGACACGAGAAGACAACATGAGAACACAAGAGTTTATCCTGGGAAACCCAAACTTGGGAGAAAACCCAACAACCTTTCTCTAGAAGAATTCAGTCCAAGATATTACCAGTACATCACCATCAATAGCCAAAATACCATACAAAGAAGATCCTCCCCAAGACTAGCATCACCAAGACCTAGCTCCTCAATAATATGACCAAGAATAACCAAGCAAGAGCTTCTCCAAGTGTGGCACACTCTCCAAGATAACCAGTAACCCAAAAATAGCGAAACTGTAGCTGCAACTGCCTTGTGTGCACTAAAGAAGGAGTTGTCTAACTGTCCAAATGAAATGAGCCAGTCCTGTATTTATACTAATTTGGGCGCTAGTCTGGGGCCGACTTCTTATTTCTGGGTCTTCAATTTCTTTATTAATTTCTTGTGGGGCTGACCTCTCTTCCTGGGTCTTCAACTTCTTCCTGGGGCTTCTGTAATGGTGTAGATGGATCTTCTTGTACTTTCTCGTGGAGAATGACTGCCTAAAGTTGCAAATCTCCAACAGTAATGATGTGTATCAAAAAGCACCTTAGTGCATATCTCAAATTTGGTTGCTAAGGACAAAGGATTTGTGAACAATTTTTCCAGCTTATGCTCAACCCCTCTGGACCACCACCTCTCATAGCTCCTTGGAGACGCTTGGAATGCAATGGGTATCCCACGGATCTTAAAGATCTAGCTTTTGTTGAATCCAGGATCAATGTTGTCCCTTAAGCCAATTAGGAATGGGATGTTGAATCTAGAATCAATGTTGTCCCTGAAGCCAATTAGGAATGGGACGTTGAATCCATAATCAAAGTTGTCCCTTAAGCCAATTGGGAATGGGATGTTGAATTTGTCTATAACATTGGGTTTTCTTCCACTGTATGTTGAAAACTTAAGCAAGAAAGAACATATCCAAGCACTTCATAGTGTTATCCTAAAAGGGGTGATCTTCCTGGATAGTGAGAAAAGAATCATTTGCAAAATGCCCATTAACTTGCTACCCAAAGCCAAGATCAGGCAAAGGAATGCTCTCGATGAGACCTTGGCCCACTTTATTATAGGAAAGGTAGTTGGAAGCTTTTGTGACCAAAACATACAATGTAGGTGCAAAAGGACATCCCTACATCAAGGACATGAATAAGCCAATTCCCTCAAACTTGCACTTGTTAATAGATAAACACAAGAAGGTGTCAACAAACAAGGTTTCAAGTTTCAACCATAGTTACTAGAGTCGTAGGTCAAGCCCACGTCTTGTGGGTTCGACTTGGCTCATTGCACAAACAAATCGTTATGAATCCTCACCAACGAGTTTGACTTGCTGACTCAGATTTGACCCATGAGTAGTTGCAGATCATTGACTTGGGGAAAGCTTGTTGGGCTTAGTTATAAAAGCCCCCCAAAAAATCACTTTTGGCTCATTTTCATAGCAAATATATTTTTGCACTTGCCATGTATTTGCAGGTTTGAGTCAAACTCTTGACTCTTTTGCCTTGGTTTTTTTGCTGAGCCGAGTTTGGTAACTATGCTAGAAGGATGAATCGATTTTCTATCAGGTGGGAGGGAAGCCATTTAAGGCTCCTTGCTAACCTTGTGCCGAAACTGGTGGCTAGTCAAGGCCATCTCAAGATGGATTGAATGAAGAAGGATGAGAATAAGCAACAAAGACAACAAGAGAGCACACGTGAACCACTTTATACAGTCACTTCAATTCTTAAATATTCATAACTTAAAACTCCTAATCTATGTACTAATACATGATCTGACCATTTTTAAATATCAATTCTATCACACCCCCTTAATGGTCATGTAGAAAGCAAATGTTTGTCCCAAAACATTGCAAAGTTATTTGGATCAAATGGGTTGTAAAAGATGTTCAGTTCACCTTTAAATAGTGTAGTTGATCGGCCCCTAAATGTGATGATGGTGGAAGTCAACTTGTTGGAAATCCACAAGTGCAAATCCTAATGTCTTCTCCATGAACCATGTACCTCTCTCAATACTCCTCCAAAAATCAGCTTTTGATGTTTCCACAAAGTGAGAGATAAAAATGACCACATGACCTGTAGTTAATGCAGAGCATGTCAAGGCACAAACCCCTTGATCATCCACCGATTCACTTGTCATGAGTCAATGTTGGCTGAAAAATTCAACCTACCTACTGCACATGTAGAAGCTGATTTCATATCCAGAAAGCCTCTCTTTTCTACACCTATGTATCAAAGTATATTAAACATTATGAACCAATTCTTTAGAACCTACTAAAACTTGTATAGAGTTCCACCTGCAAGATGTCTATTACTTACAAATTGCACCTCTTGTTGCTGATATTTACATATGCCACTCTTTACATCCAATTTGTACATCCACCAACCTATTGCATTGCCATGGCTAGCACGACCCTGCATAAGTCTAGCTTCAAAGTTCATTGTAAGAGCAATACGTCCTTGCCTTCACTCATTTTTACCTTCTTTTGCTTCAAATCGGGTTTCAACAAGGTTTAAACCATCAGTGAAATTAGTAGTCGATAAAATGCAAGAACTTGTTGAACACCCTGCTTACCTTCTCTTTTTGGCCTTCCACTTTCTCCCTCATCACCATACCATGAACGCTTTTCTTCATTCACATCTTCAAGCCATCCCTTCTTCTATACCGCCTGAATCAACACCATTTCCTGCTTCTCTTGATGAATTTTCAACATCTCCTCCCTCGTCCACAACCTGCACATCATTGCATGATGTTTTCCCATCACCCTGCACTTGTTCTCCTTATAGAACAACTGATTTTCAACTTCAACCCAACAACCATCATCCATTTCTAAAGCTTGAAATAACTTGATTCAAATCTGATTTTTCATCAATTCTCACATCCTAGCTCACAACGACTTAATTTGTACAAAAATCCAAAAGCCTATATTGGTCAGAATAACCAGCAAATAACAATTTTCTACCTATGGCATCAATTCAACTCATGTTTTCCTCAGGCACTAACTTAGAAGCAATTGAACCAAAGATTTTAAAATGACTTACCTTTGGTTTCCTCCTGGTCCATGCCTCCTTAGGTGTGATTGCTATCTCCTTTGGTGGGACTCCTATTCAACAAATAGACCGTTGTCTATATTGCCTTTACCCAGTATGTATTTGAAACAATTTTCCTTGTGGCATACTCTTCGTTATTTTTTTCGGGCATCTTGCTTCTTTCACCATCAAGTATTTGCCTCTGGATTCCCTCTATTTTATTGAAGTGAAAAAACTCCACGAACTTTTGTCTGTTATTTGACTGGGGAACACTTATCCTTCTTCTAGCTTCTTCTCCAACTGCAGCCTTAAACTTCTTAAATGCTCCTAATGTACTTAAGATTTCCTTGAGGGAAAAACCTCACATCTTTAGTGAAATGTCATCAACAATAAGCAGAAAATACTTGGCATCTTAAATGCTCCTAAGGCACTTAAGATTTCCTTGAGAAAAAAACCTCACATATTTAGTGAACTGTCATCAACAATAAGCAGAAAATACTTGGCACCCACCAATGATGGTTTATTCATTGGACCACAAACCTACGCATGAAAAAGCTCCATCACTTTTCTTGCTCTTCAAGCTTTACCCATGTCAAACACCTTGTTGTGATGTTCTCTCACCATGCATGTTTCACATAACCTCTCCGCCTTAAAAATTGAAGGAACACCAACTAACAACTCTAAACTACTCCAAAGTGAAAGCTGATGAAAACTTAAATGCCCATACCTCTGGTTTTTAATGTATCTATTAAGCCTGAGTTCCAAACTTTAGGCAATTTAAAAATAGCAATCCTGCTTTAACATATGATATAAAAAGAAAATAACCAGACATATCTGTGCGCTCCTTTGTCCCATTGCATGCCTAATATTAAATGCAGTTCTGTGTGCCTCTGTTCCATTGTCCTCTGCCTTCAATTCCGCTTCCGCATGTGCCCAAATTCCCTGGCCATATTTCCCGTGATTATGTACCCATGGTGTCGTCTTCCTCACCGTGCTTCGTCAAATACCCTGTGTTGTTGGGCTTTGCCAGAACACTCTACCTTGGCTTTGATAACCATATAAATGTTGCACAAACCCTCATGCAGAATACTTGCAGAGAGAGAAGAGAGATATTTAATATTATTCCATGTGTGTAAAGGTAAATACATTATGATGTCTCACGAGGAACCTAAGATAGAAAACCACTTATGTAACAATAAAGTGAAATGTGACTTAATCGACACTTACGTCACTTTATTTAAACCATTTATGACTTAAAACTCCTGAGCTATGTTATGACCATGAATAAATATTAACTCTATCAGGGTGCTGAGTCGCTCCTGTAGAATACATAATTATTCCCGGAGTGCCGTGTCACATATTCCCCTTATTCCGACTTTCATGGGCGCATAAATTACGGAATTACATACAGATGGCAGACCTTTATCAGAGGCTGCAGATAACATTCCATTACTGGATCTTGTGATTGCTCTGTGTAATTGATTCTAGACACCAAGTACCTGATGTTTCTTCTAATTATTTACCTTATACTGATGTTAGGAATTTGGGTGAGTCCATAAAGTTCAGTTTCTTTTTGTTTGCAAAGACACAATAAAACATTTTAAAGTGATGAAGACATGGGAAAAGTTTATTGAGAATGACTGTTAAAGAAATGGAGAAAATATAAAGATTCGTGCCATAGATGAGTATTTCAGAAAACAATTATATAGCGGAGATTATTATTTTTATGACTCTGAAATTCAAGGTTACACGCAATAGTGGCTTCTCATTTCATTACTTCTAGCCTTCTGGGAGTCATTAATTTTTAAAAGATTTCTACATAAGCAATTTCTTGCCATGCCTTTTCATTTGTGTCGACAGAGCTTTTTAAAGAAAGATATATTTGCCTGTAAAAACCTAGCATTTTCATTTTCCTTTTGTAGGTCAACCTGCGCGTACAGTTGGCTGGCGAGACCCTGGTTTCATACACACGAGTATCTTGAAGGATTTATGGCCAAACACCAAGTAAGGCTTCTTTTCAGTAGCATTGCAAATGTAATTTGTAGAAATGATCTTGATGATTGTTAAACCTTTAAATTTTGTGGCTATTTCGGTGCAATTCCCAACTCTTTAAAGGATAGGAAAGCACTAAAAAGCAATCTTAAATCTAAATTATCTGAAATCCTTAACTGATTGATGTGGTTGTCCTAGTGTTGCTACTAATTTCAACAATAATGGTACAGATACTACTACAAGATTGGACATAGGCTAGTCAACGGGTCATATATTTGGGGGCAACTGAATTATTTTAAAGCATCTCCATATCCTGGCCAAGATTCCTTGCAACGTGTAATCATTTTTGGTGACATGGGGAAAGTGAGTTCCTTTGCTATTATCTGCAATATTTGCCTGCACTCTTGTCTGAAAGGATACATGTAATGTTGTTTATATTTTAACTCTGCTTGGGAGTATCTGATCAAGAATCTCTGTCTTATTTGGTAATTGAACCGTTCTAACAAAATGGAAGAGGTTTTTTTTTCAATATACTGGCAAAAGGAAATGTTTAAGCTTTGAAGCAGATTTCGTTATCTAATTCCTTGCTTCCAGGCAGAGCGTGACGGTTCTAATGCATATAGCAACTACCAACCAGGCACTCTAAATACTACCGATCGCCTCATAGAGGACTTGGAAAATATAGACATAGTGTTTCATATTGGAGATCTATCTTACGCAAATGGCTACCTGTCACAATGGGATCAGTTCACAGCACAAGTGGAGCCCATTGCTTCACATGTTCCATACATGGTAGCCAGGTATTACTATTTTTAAATTTTATTCTCCAAGGGTTCTACATTCCATGTTCTTTGCTTTAATCGTTCTAAGGCTATTTCAAAAACAATGTTAAGATATCGTTATGGATTGTTCTAAGTTCTAACTAGTACTGTTCTTTTGTAGTGGAAACCACGAGCGTGATTGGCCTAATTCAAGTTCATTTTATAAGAACACAGATTCATGTGGAGAATGTGGTGTACCAGCTAAAACCACATTTCATTTGCCAACAACTAATGATGCTAAGATATGGTATGCACTAGTACATTCTATTGCAAAAGTCTGTCATGGTTTCACGGTCTTGAATGTGAACTAGTTATCTACTAAAGTTTTTTCATTTTTTCTTGTGGATGGCTCATGTATGTACTATGGACTATATGCTTGCTCTATACCCATATCTTTCTGCTCCTGATTCATAGCTTCAAATTGTTTCTCTTCTGGTGATTGTCCTTGCACTTTTCTTACCTAGTATGTGTGTGATTTTTCCCTGTGACTTGGGTTTCCTTTGAGCTCCACTCATATTTTCTTGTAAAACTGGACAATCCCTCTGCACATGACCAAGTTCATGGCATGTTCAGCATTTAAAGGGCATTGTTTTGTAATCTATTTTCTGTTTCCATTCATACCCTTCATTTTGTAGGATGATTGATTCTGGTATCGGTTTAGTTAAATCCAAATAAGCATCAAAACTTGCATAAGTGATGAGCTTTTTCTCCCTGGTTATTTCTGAAGATTTTAAATACTTCCCAGTAGATTTCCTAGACTTTCAAAAAGCTCTTCGTTCAAGAACTCTGAGGGTAAGGAGTAAAGTCTTACACAGACTGGTTCCAATGAGTAATCTTCTAGATGAGGTCAAAACCCACATTACAAGAACACATAGAGTCCCACTGTGTTAAAGAAATATGGTTCTCCCTCGAAAAAATTCTCTCCTCTTTGCTTGAAAAGACCACGAAGAAGAAGCCTTTCACACAGCATTTAATATCTATCTGCTATTGTGTTTTCCAAGTTGCCAATACCCACGAACAAAGTTGCTGTTCGGTGGGCCATAAACCCAGATGGACTTTGCAAATCCAAACCGAGAGAAAGAATCGAGAAATCCTCCACACCAAAAGGAGCAAAAACTCCACAACTACTAGGAGGAACTCATGGACTATTGCACTCAACAGGAAAAGCATCCATATAAAATGCATCATTAAATCTATCAAACTAAATTATTATTATTGCATAGAAAATGTAGATTTAATTGCTAGAAAGCTTCCTTAGAAGCAACATATGCATCAAAAGAAAAATGCTATGGCTGTGAACATGATGTTAAAGAAATTGAATGCAATTTGCTCATTGCTGTGAACTATTGCAAAATCTCCCCCCTTTTTCTTGTCTTTCATATTGATCTTGCGCATGTGACTGCCCCAAGACAATGAAGCTTGTATTGTTGGTTTTGCCGTTTTTCATTCTGTCAGTGTGGGATGGATTAAGCTTGTTCTTTCAAGTTTCCATAGGTCTATTGCCTTCAATCACTGTTTCATTTCATTAATCAACTTTCACTATGGACTTTGTAAATGGGTTGCACCAACACATTTATTTCCTATTTTCATGATCAACCTATCCATTATGGAGTTTCTATGATTGGTATTTCATATAATTTCATAAAGTGGTTTAAAGATGCCTTGTTTACTGTTCAAAAAAACACTTGTGGAAAGCATCTGACTCCCTTTCTACTAGACCAGTTCTCAGCTAGTTGATTACAAGTCTTGTTAGACATAAGGATGGAGTCACAAGCATGTTAGCAAGGATTAAATAATTGTTTTATTTGCTATTTCATCAATCGACTTCGGCACTATGGACTTTATATGATTGATTTGTTATCTGATAATAAAGGACATATCCAAATGGTTTAAACTTTAAATATGTCTCATTCTTTATTCAATAAGAAGTTATGGAAGGCATCTTGACTCCCGTTCTACTGAACCAGTTCTCAGCCAGTTAATTACAATTCTTATTAGATTTAGGGATAAAGTCATAGGTGTGTCAGCTAGGCTTAAATAACATAATGTACAGTAGCTCATTCAGCTCAACTGATGTCAAGGATTATCTCACCATGTTTGTCATCCTTTGTATGTCAATTAGGTTATGTCCTTTCTTTATAGAAATTCTATTTTCGTACTTCTTTATGCTCCACGAGTCCATGCAACTGAGCTGATGCATATATGGGCAGGTCCTGCCCTCTCTCAGGGCAGATAAAGGTGAACTATTGGGCTTTTACATATTCATAGAATGCCACCTCATAGGGGTGGATTCACCTAAACACCACAGGTAATGACGGATGCTTGGAGGTGATTTTAACTATTTCCCTAGTGACTATATCCTTTACCTATCGGGTGTCACACATCTTTTGGCTAGTGCATACCTCTCAACCTACTTTAGAACATTGGATCCTAATGAGTTTAAAGGTGCATTTGATACCTTAGTTAAAAATATTCCAAATAAAGATGTTGTGGACTGAAACTACCATCTGAATAGTTGTGGACCTTTGTTACAATAAATTATATATTTTAAAATTTCCGGTTGTCTTAAAGAAGTTGTGTCTTTCATTTGATCATTTAAATATTTTAATTTGCAATTTTGTTCCTAATCATGTTTGTTCATAGTTTGGATTCATAACACCTAAAATCGATCATCCCTATTCATATTTAGCACATCAAGTTTATCATGGGCTCGTGAAGAATTAAAAGAGGCCTAACATTTGGAGCTTCTGGGAAAGAAGAAAAGACCATCCTGCATATTACAATATTCATAAGCATGGTTGTTTTTCAATCCTATTAGTAAATCAAGTTCAATGCCAAACTGGGTAAAACATGCCAAATTGGGTAGTTTTCCCGATTAATTAAGGACAAACTGGAGCAGAAAAATATTTAGAAAATTGTTCAACACTAACAAAGATACTGAAAAAATGGAACTCCTTTGACATTGTTAGTGCTTATAGGCCAGAACAAAGGACAAGTGTCAAAAGTGTATCTTGGTTTAAGAAGAAAAAATGTGAAACATTTTATTCTCCTTTAATCTTTTCTAATTTCAATTCTAAAGTCCAACTGAAATAATATCTAGTTTTTAGTATCATGGTGAATTTTATAGCTTAATTTTCATTTGTATGTATTTGATTTCATAATCTCTATATCATTTTTTCTTGTAATAAGTATCAGCCGTATTTCATCTTCTATCTGAACCAGTTTATTTTGTTATATTTGTTGAATTATTTTGAAAATCTACTCATCAAGGGATAACCTTGAATCAGGTATTCCACCGACTATGGTATGTTCCATTTCTGTATTGCAGATTCAGAACTTGATTGGCAAGAAGGATCAGAACAATACAAATTTATTGAGGAATGCTTAGCATCTGCTGATAGACAAAAGCAACCATGGCTTATCTTTATTTCGCATCGAGTTCTTGGTTATTCCTCAAACTCATGGCTTGCACAGCACGGAGCTTTTGAAGAGCCAATGGGAAGAGAGACTTACCAAAAATTTTGGCAAAAGTACAAGGTCGACATTGCTTTCTTTGGCCATGTTCACAACTATGAAAGATCATGCCCTGTTTATCAAGTAAGTCGAGCCCTATTTTATGAATGAGTAATTTAATATTGTGTTGATGCAAAGTTTGTTTCAAGTAATCTTGTAAATTATATTATTTCCATTCATGCATCCTTCTTTTTCTTATATCTGAACATTTTTATCAAGAAAGTTTTCCAGTCATGGCATTAGACTTTTAGATAGCATTTTTATAGTTATAGGACTTGGGTTCTCGATTCCATGGAGTTTTGTATGTATAATTGAACTGATAAAGATGATGAGTATCTTGCTTTTTTTTTACATTGACGTGTATTTAGAATCTGGATGGGTTCTGTTAAGATTCTCTCCAATTATTTATGGTACATATACAGATTCCTTCAATTATACTGCACTCTGAATACAAAATGGAAGATATCTAAAAACTTTCTTTTCTTTATTTTTCTGTTCAAATATTGCAGAACTATTGTGTGAGTGAAGAAAAGTCTCAGTATTCAGGAACTTTTAATGCCACAATTCATGTAGTTGCGGGTGGTGGAGGTAGTCATCTTTCTGACTATACTTCTCTAAACACCACTTGGAGCATCTTCAAAGATCGAGATTTTGGATTTGTGAAGCTGACTGCCTTCAACCATTCAGCATTGTTGTTTGAGTACAAGAGAAGTTCAGATGGGAAAGTATATGATAAATTCTGGATTACAAGGGAGTACAAAGACATTCTTGGTTGTGACTCCATTGGTAACTGCCCATCAACTACTTTAGCTGAATAGACTGGGAGAACAATCCCAATGTTCTCATATGGAAGACATAAATTGATGGATGTTAATGGCCATTGTTATTCTCCAAGCTTGTCTCAGAAGCTTGCATATGCTTGTTGGCTTTGCATGACTTCCAGACATTGGGGTGCATAAAAGAAAGAAAAATGATGGTATACATCATTCTTCTCAACTAGATTTTCTATTGGCTAAAGGCACAGAATGTAATAAGATGTTATAATGATAATAAAGACAGCCATCCTAGCATATTTTCTCAAGTGTAGGCTGTTTGTTTGAGTTATCTAGGCACCTAGGTTTTGAAATTTGTTTATTCAAGTGTTTTCTAGCTCTGAGAAGAATATTGAAATTTTGAAATAGTTGTACTCTAAATTGGAGATTTTATAATGTTCAAAGTTCAAACTGTACAATATTTGTTCAAATGCTATTTATCTTCATACCAGTGAAAGTAGTAGTTTTATTGTAATAGTCTACAACCAACTACTTGGATTATTTTAGAAACGCAAGCACCCAGTGAATGTAGTGTAATAAATGCTACTGCTGCAAGCTACTGTTATCGATCTGAAAATAATAGTGTAAAGTAGCCAATAATATAAATAAAGAGATATATTTGTGACAAGCACAACAAAGCATAAGAGTATTAGGTGCACTTGCACACCCAAGTGGATTGCATCTGCAAATATAAGAGTTGGAGGAAGACTTCTCTAAGACATATCTGTTAATAGTTAAAATTGATTTCCATGGATGAAATATAGCATTGATTACAAAAGAGGGGGATGACCACTAGTTATACAAAGATACGAAGGTCTAACTTGTGGCTCAAGCTGTCTTCTTAATACTAATAACTCTTTTTAGGTCTTATTAAACATTAATGACCTACAATGATACAATAAATTATCTTTAGAACCTAAGGCCATAACATTATCATTTTTCGTTATAAAATTGTGAGCTTATAAGAACTTAACTCATTTTCATTCGACTTTTATTTGCATAACTAAATTGTTGTGTTTAGGCACACAACAATAAAACATTATTGGTTGTTGGCAAATATTTAACAGACAGCGAATGGCAAATATTTAACAGACAGCGAATGCTTGTCATTGATGGCAAGTACAACAGTGAAGATGGCAAGTACAGGAAGTTTGTAATCGACAGGCAAACAAAAGATAAGTTCAGGAAGGTCGAATGATCGAAGGCAATGCAACAGTGATCGAGTGATCGAAGACTCGTAAAGTTTGAGAAGAACTACTGATCGTTGGATCCCATCCAAAATTCTCGACAGAATGAGGGCCGTCAGATCTGAATTTAGTCAAGAAGAGCGCGCTGAAGAGGAGGATAGATCTCAGGGGTTCGATCCAAGCGCGGGATCCGACCATCGTTGGATCAAGGAGAACCTGCACACCTTTTAAAGTATAGCAAGGAGAAAAGGGGCTCACAAAGTCCCAAAAGAAGGTGGACCGTCCATCATCAGGAAGGACACGTGGGGAAAGATCGTAAGTTCGCTGACTAGAGAGTCAAAGGAACAGGGTTCCTTAACTTCTCGAAATTGCGATGTAAGCTGAGACGTCAGATCAAAGGTTTGATCTGGACCGTTGATTCCAGTCCTTGTCGGAGTTTCGGGGATCGAGAGTTGGATATGTCAAAGATTATTGACATCAGGAATCCCGATATTGCGATATGCGAAATCGCGATGTAATCTGAGCCGTTAGATTAAGGATGAATCTGGACCGTTGATTCCAGTCCATGTCGAGGTTTCGAGGATCGCGTGTTGGAGATGTCAAAGAAACAATGCAACAAGAATGTCGATTTCGCGATGTGCGGAATTGCGACTTAATCGCAGCCGTTGAAGCAAGATCATATCTGAACCGTTGATCCAACTCCTTATCGGAGTTTTGTGAATCGCAACATCAAGAGGACAAGAAAACAATGCAACAAGAAATGCGAAATCGCGATATGCGAAATCGCGATATGCGAAATCGCGACTCAATCGCAGTCGTCAAGTCAAGATCAAATATGGACCGTTGATCTAACTCCATATCGGAGTTTCGCGAATCGCGACATGGAGAGGCAAAGAAAACAATGCAGCATGAATGTCGAAATCGCGATTCAATCGCAGCCATTGAGTCAAGACCAGATCTGGACCGTTGATCTGACTTCTTTACGGAATTTCGTGGATCGGGATTTGTAAGTGACAAAAACACTAAACGCCAAGAGTGTCGATATCACGATATGCGAAATCGCGACGTATTTGCAACCGTCAGATCAAGAAGTGATCTGGATCGTTGATCTGACTTCTTCACAGAGTTTCGTGGATCGGGATTTGGAAGTGACAAGAACATTGAACATCAGGAATGTTGAATTCGCGATATGTGAAATCGCGGAATGATCTGAACCATCAGATCAAGTGTTGATCGGAGGGTTACTGTTCTCTCTCACAGTTAACTCCTTAGTTTCAAATCTGTTAGCGAAACTGACTCATGATTGCCAATCAGTTGGCGTTTCAATTGCTTAGACATGTGTCTTCCTTTGCCTAAGGGGATGGGAAGTTGAACCGCCGTGGGTGTGTGTATAAAACAAAATGAGATAGACTGTATGGGGTTGGTTGTTCTGTATGAAAAACGAATGAAACTATGAGAAAAGAAAAATTGTAGAATGTGCAGGGGGAGATGGAGAAGATGCACAGTGTGAGATGAAACACAGAGCAGAATAACAGAAAACTTGAAGCTGAACAGAATGATAGAAGAAGTTGATGCAGAGCAGACCCGTTGAACAGACAGAGGAAGAAATGAATTGCAGAACAGTCAGAAGATGACCAAATGTACAGAACAAAGAAAGATTGGTAAGAAGTGATGTATCTGTGTAGTTGAATTTTTATATGTTCATTTATATTCTAGGGAGGTTGGGAGGTGCTCGGGAGGACTGTTGTCCTCAGAGGCTCAAGTGGAAGCTTGAACACAGGAAGTTGTAGCTTCCATCTGGTTGCAGCTAGAGAAACCAGGGTGGCAGGGTGGTGTAAGGGAGAACAAGTGTTCTCTGTTATACAAGTTGGAGCCTGTGTAACTGGAAGTTGGTGCTTCCATCCAGTTGGTGCTGGAACATTAAAGGAGTTGGTGATTCCTTCTAGTGGGTGCTAGAGAAACCAGAGAGTTGGTGCTCTCAAACAAGTTGCAGCTTGTAAAACAAAGGTAGCAACCTCACATTGAGTTGGTGCTTGTTATCACACGGTTTGTAGGAAAGGTCTAAAGAGCTTGAGTCAGGGCTTGAAATCGGCGTAACAGGAG
>SNQJ01S0191325.1:0-17998 GCA_010110895.2 Picea sitchensis
ATCTGCGACCCTGGACTGTGTAACAACTCTGTGTTTTAGCATCTGCGACCCTGGACTGTGTAACAGCTCCGTGTTTCAACAACATGCCTTAGATGCTAATCTGTAGTTTGAACTGCTTCAGCACTTATAGATTTCTAATCAATGGTTAAGTACGAGAGTGATGTAAAATATTATGCAAAACAGATTAAACATATAGTAATGAGAAGGGGCGTTGTATTACCTTTGGAATGATCAGATAGAGTGATAATATGAGTTTAAATGTGGGTGATCAAGAGTGTAATAGTGGCAAAATGTATAGGCAAAAAGATACATTGTGTGGTCCTAACAAACCCAGGAATGGGTTGTACTTGAAGAAGTATTATGCATAAGTCATTTGTGCACAAATACTTGTATTTTATGTATCATACTTTGCGTGTGTTACTTTAGTTTGCTTTTGACGTTATATGGTCTCTGCCCTTATGTGACGTTGTGTTTTATTGCCAGATGTCGGAGTCTTCGCTACCCTATATTGGCTTCGCTGATGGTGCTAGCTGTAGTACTCGAAACCTAGCTTCTGCTGCGTGGGCAATCTATGCCCCAACAAACGAACTTGTATCTTTATGAGGTGTATGTCTTGGCTGTGCAACCAACAACATTGCAGAGTATAGCATCATGATTGAATTATTGGTTGATGCTATCTCACTCGGAATTTGTCATTTGGTTGTGCGACTCGACTCACAGCTTGTAGTACTACAGCTAAGTAATATCTACTCTATTCGAAGTCCTACTTTGTTAAGGGTGTATTTGCGAATTCGGCTCTTGGAACGATATTTTGATCACATTAAATATCAGCATATTCCTAGATGTCTTAATACATTAACAGATGCATTGGCTAATTATGTATTGGACAGACATTTGAACCATTTATAAATCAAACATATTAAAATTCACACAATATAAAGTAAACCGGTAGAAACCATCTGTATATATAATGATCAAAAGAGTTTGTTTTTTACAAAAAGTTTGTCCGAAGACCAAAATATCAAAAATTGAAGCTTATAGCTTCTACAAAGTGACGTCATGGATGACGTTTACGGTAACACACTACTTCCCTAGCAACCCTACGGAGTAGTCGACCCATAGTTGCTGATACTCCTACAATGTGACGCTGATCACGTCGTGGAATCTCTTCCAGAGTCATATCTGGAATGTCTGCTGTCAGGCCTTCTAAATTTTGTTCCACCACTTGATAATCTTCAGCATACTGTGGTATTACTGTTGCTGCCTCTCCTCGCCTCTGGATAGGAGAAGTGCCAGTAGGTCTATACAGTCCAACATCTGTGTTATCAACAGACATTTTTGTGTTAGTCTTTGGATAAACAATATAAAACAAAAACATTTGAATATGATAAAAATTCAAAAACATTTAAAAAGAGAAAATGCGTGTACTTCTTACCGAGGTTCCCCCACTGAGAGTCCTTAGGCAGTGCTAGATTCGGATCTCCTCGGAAATCCAACCTAGCATAGGCATAGTCATCGACCATCATCATCTGGTTATGGAGCCAGTCAAAGAAAATATCGTCATACTTGACGATTGGTCCTGCCACAAGCCGACCCATGAGACGACACCACCTCAACATCCTTGGATCTCTAGGATCCGGTAGGTTCCACTCAGACTGTAGTCGGAATACAGGGACCCTCTCAAGGAAGAAGGATACTAGTAAATATCCATACCCAAATTGTTTTAATCCACCTCGTCTGCATTTAGTTAATTGCCTTTTGATACTGCGAAGCACAGCATCGGCCTAGTTGAATACACGAGGCTCAATACACTCGATGGCGTATTGGAAGTAGATCTGTAATGCCATATGAGGAGCAGAACTCCTCGCCATTCGAGCGATAGTAAAGAGGATAGTGCGGAGGGTCAAGTCTTGTACCCCCCAGATAGCAAATTTTCCCTTTTTCCTCTCAGCCTCTGGTACACAGTATAGATTGCAATATTCACTCATCTTGAGGCCACCACCTCTACTGCCGATCAGAATGACATAATACCCACGCCTGGATAATCCTGTCAAAAATTATATGTCCTCAATGTCTATGGACAAAGTATGAGCTCCTACAATGAAAACCTGTTGATCTAGGTCCCACATACGGACTAGATACTCCAGTAGTCTGACCTGGGCCCTCATGCCCGCAATGCGAAAGTATTTTAAGAGCCCACAATCTCTTAATGCAGTTATAGTGGGCGGATGATTCTTGGCATTTGCGTTATTCTCTTCATGTTCTCGTTCTCGCCACTCAAGCACCATATTTGTGGCTATTTACCTGCACAAGAGACATAAAAGGAGGATTAATGATTTTATTCATGATATAGATCTTTTTCATTGGCTCAATATTTTTTTATTTTTTTTAGATTGAGGTTCTCGCAGACGCCTCTTTTACACAGTGTGAACACCTTGCAGGTGGCTTAAATCTCACCTGCGAGAACACATCATTCTCGCAGGTCCTGTATGGGCTGCCTGCGAGAATTTCAATGCGCAAGTAGAGTTCAAAAAACAACTTGAAACCAAAAAATTAACCAATGAAATTCAAAATTTAAACCATGAAGATGTCAAGAATGAATGGCTTACCTCAATGCTGTAGACGGCTCAAAAATGATCTGTTGTAGCTCTTGCAAATCTATGCCGAATTCGGAGGGTAAAAATGGGGTTTTGGAGTTCAATAGTGAAAATGTGAAATGATATGGTAAAAATGGTTATTTACTCATTTAAGTTACTTTTTACTATGTCATTTTTGGGTTTTTATACTTATCTATTGTTTAAACCTAATCACTAATATCAAGATGAGTGTAATGACTTGCAGGTGTGATGACGATGATAACTAAACACAAGGGTATGAACATATTTTTCTTCGTTCTGGAGCGTTTTTTATTGTTTTTAGGGTTTTTACATAAAGCCTCGAGCATCGTTTTTGTCTGTTCTTACGCTTGTAAAAACAAGAGAACATGATCGAGCATAATTTTATCACTTTTTCGGGCTCAACAAGGTTATATGAAAAATGAACCCCCCATGGAGTCCTCTTTAAGCTCTTTTCAGACTCTCTAAACATGAAAATATTGCCGAGCGACCTTGCTATTTTCACGCTTGCTAAAGTATATGAAGTACGCATCTGGTAAGTGATAATTGATCTATTTTTCAGTCTTATTCAGACTATTTTACGAAAAAGGATCTGAGAGAGTTCTCTTTTAAGTGTTTTTTCAAACTCTATAATCTTGAAAAACCTTCGAGTTTACTATCTTTGGACTCGTTAAACAAACATTGACAGACCCGTGATGGGACTGAACCACTCCTTCTTAGGGTTCGTTAAAAATACTCCGAGGGACTCGTCTGAAGGATGAGCTTATATCAACAAGAATATGTGATCCTCTTCAAGCTTGCGTAAAAATAAAGAGGTACTTGCCAGAAATGGTGGGGGAAAATTTTGGAAAGAGATATGTTTCACCTTCGTATTGATTGGCAGTAAGTGTTGCTCTTGAACATGACACCCCCTATTCATCATTTGAAGCCAGTTTGGGAAATCCATTTGTCTCTCGTTCGATTGATTACAAGGTCATTTCATGTGTCGTCTTTGAGTCAATGCTGCCAAATCATTGGTCGTGTCATTCATATGTTCAAGAGAAGTCCACCTGAAACCTATATTGAGTCGGCCATCTGCAGTTATCCATTCTCTCCAAGTCGGCCTTCCCTGTGTCCAGTCCCATTTGCAAAATGCTCTATTTCACCTTCAAACTCTGTTACTCATTTCATGTCATTGATGGGGGATACATCAAGGCCCTCCTGTGACGAGTTTTGTTTCGTCGACTTCAGCTCATTATCCTGAATCGAAACTTAGAAATTATTTAGTACCTTGGAGCTTGCATGCCTCAATGGCAAGTTTCCTCGCTTTTGACAGTGGGTTTACATCATTGGCCCCTGATCGAAAGATTCTGTCGAATGTTCGACATCAACTCATTTATTCATAGTCGATGGATTGTACTATGGTACCTTGGGAGTCATTGACATCAATGGTGATTTCCCTCGCACTTGTTAACGGTTTCATCAATGACCGGTAATCAAGTGGTTTCTACAATGTTCGACTTCAACACATGTAATCACATGGTTAGATTCGTACTTTGGGCGACGATATTGAAGACCCTGGATATTATCTTTGTAATCCAGGTTGTGATGGAGTATGTATAATTTGCGACACATAGATCCACTGTGTATGTTTCGTGGCTATGTCATCTTGATTTGAACTTTCTCGCATAGATCCACAGTGTATTCAAGTGGATATGCTATATTTTGACGGCATGGATCCACAGTGTATGATTGGTGGCCATGAACTATGTCTACAATGGCATCAGTCTGTGATCTGAGTGTGGGAATTCCTACCTCGGAATTGATATATATGATACTCTGTAGATGCTTGATTGTTCGCAGGTTTCCGATTAGATGTGCTCCTGGTTCTTGACACACACATGCAGCTTACAAAGTCTATCGACTGTCACTGGTTCCAATCTCAGACTTTGGGGGGCATTCTGTTACCCATGATTTTGGTCATCATGATGATGTATTAAGGATGGTGTACTCAGGCTCTTCATTAGAATTTTTTTCTTGAGAAAAGTTACCTTCATCTCTTTCCAGAAATCACATTTTTGAGGAAGGTTCGCAGGCTACCAATACATTTACCTGCGAGAATGCATGATTCTCGCAGGCTACCTTAAGCCAGGGTGCGATAAGTTCACACTATGTCTAACTGCTAGGGTGAGAACACTTTCTAAAGAAGGGAAAAAGGATGAATTCTCGAAGCTTCTAGAAGGGAATCTTCTAGAAGGATGAGATGGCATTCGAATGGTTATATAAGTACTGGCTTTCCTGATATTTTGGGATCATTCTTATCTAAGTAACTAATTCATTCTCTCCAATATATTGAGAGGATTCTCATGGAAAAGGTTAGAAGCAAACAAGGTTAAGAAGACATTGGAGAATTTGTGAAGGATTGTATGAAGGACTGATGCTACAGCAGCTAGAGAACTCCAGCAAGGTTATCAAAGGTGGTTGATCTTCTTCATGCAAGTGAGCAAGTGTGTGTGTCAGAGCCAAGGGCCATCGAAAGGAGGTTTGCAACATCAAGGCTCAGGTTGTAAGCTTTGATTTCTATCAATATAATACAGTAATATGTCCCTTTCCCATAAAGTTAAGTCTACTTTATTGTATAACTCCTTGATCATATACTTAGATTGATTATTGAATATATTGAGTTGTCTTCACTTCGATTGGTTTGTATTTTCCTGTTCTTGATTGCACAAGAGAATTGGAGCGAAGCTGAAACAACAAAGAACCAAGGAAGCGATCATACGGTATGTTCATGATTCTTGTCTCCTAGTTCATTCAACAGTCTAAATCTAGGGAAAGAGTATTATTCTGTCTTGATTTGTTCTAGATCCAGGTGGATCTAGGGAGATCGGTTTGTGTCCGCACTTACGGATTTATCCTATAACAATATTGACAAGAAGGATCATGACAGTTCAAATAATGATTTCAATGCGACTTCGAAAGACTAAGTTTTTCACGCTTACAGCCGTGAAAACAAAATGAAGGTAAATGTGCAAATGTCGCAAAAATAAAAGTGTCGTTTATTTAAAAATTGCGACGAAAAATTGATGTTTGCAAAACATTGGTGTAGGCAGCTTATAAGACAGTGGAAAATGTTAATTGGCTGCCAACAAAGTTGAAAGCCCTGAAGAATGGTTAAGAAGTCTCTAAATGGTTGCAACAAGAACTTACAAGTCATGAATTAAAGGGTAAAACATTTGTAGCAAGAAATAATGAGTTGACCCTAGAATTGGGAAAAGAGTAAAACAATCATTAATTAAAGGGTAAAACAATTTTAACAACAAATAATGATTTGACCCTAAAATCAAGGGAAAGGGATAAAGCAATTACAAGTTATCCCCAAAACAAGTCACATGAAAAGTATAAATACACATCAAGAGTCTCTCATTCATACAAAGAATTTCATTGAATATCTATCTAGTTAACACGATCTATTAGAAAATCTGAGGTAGTGAGGCTGAGGTAAAGCAAAGGAGATGCTTGTTCTAGGTTGCAGTAAGGTATGATGATGCATCAAGGTTGTTACAAGATTTGAGGTATGTTTGTATACACGATTTTGATTTTTATATCTTGATGCTATGAAACATGCTTGAGGCATGTCTTGGGGATGTTTTTCATATGCTTGAGGCAGGTTTTGGATGTATTGGCACATATATTTGGCACATGGTTGAGGTGTATTGTGGATACTTAGGTACATGTTTTGAGGCATGTATTGGCATATTGTTTGAGGAACATCTTTGATGTTTTAGCACATACTAGAGGCATATTTATGGTACATTGTTAGATGGACATCCTGATGAATTTGGTCATATGGGTTGGAGACATTCTTGGTCATATTGGCATGAGCTATATATGGTTATGAGTTTGATCTAGTGAAAATCACGGAGGAAGTGACAGGTTGATGTATTAGTGACAATTTCAGTGATAGGTTGAGTCTACATTTATGCTTCATGGACATAGGACAAGACAAGGAAAGGGGATCATAGCCTCCTTTTGGTTGGATCCGGAGAATAGAGGGATTTGGACATTCCTTTAGTTTGGAGCTTGTAAACTAAGGGGTTGGAGCCTCCTTCCAGTTGTAGCTAGAGAATTTGAGGATTTGTAGCTTCCTTCAGGTTGGAGCTTGTAAATATGGGGTTAGAGCCTCCTTCATGTTGGTGTTGGAAAATTTGGAAGTTCGTGCTTCTATGAATGTAATATTTGATATATATGTTATAACCCCATATTTCATAGTATCACCTGGTGATTGAAATTTCTTCCTCCAGTCATATTTCATTGTAAATAATATTTCATTCTGTAAATGATTCATGAAAAGAAAAAGAAAAATAAAAAGAAAAAGAAAAGGATAAAAATAGAAAAAAAATTAAAAGAGGGTATAAAAGAAAAAGAAAATAAAAGAAAAATAAAAGAAAAAATCTAAAACCCCATCAAAAATAAATTTAGTTTGAATCATATTATTTAATCATGATAAAAATCTTTAAATTTGTGTTGATAGGCTAGAGAATAAGTTTGGTCAAACTGTTTAATCTTGGCCAAATTAGTTAGGGTAGAATAATAATTAATTCAAGAGTCTAAGCTGGATTAATATGTTAGATGCCTAGGTTAGGAGATAGGTTAGTGATGTTTGTCCCATAAAAATGGAAAGGGGATGTGAAAATACCCCTTGTTTGATTAAATTTGATTATTTTAGCCTTAGGAAAATAAATCTATGGTGTAAAGTGGAAAAAGTAAACTTAGTGCTACCTAGCACATTATTTTTATCCTAAGTTTACTAGCGGACAAGACATTTTGTCTTGTAGTGACTAATTCCCCCATAGGTTGTCATCAACGGCTCCCATCACCTCACAGATCAACGGTCCTCGATGCTTTTTGGACCCCCCCTGACCTTTCTGCCTTTAATGGTGGTGGTGGGGGGGGTTCTAAAAATTGGTTTCCCCTGGCATCGGTCCCACCTAACGTGGCTCTCTCACAACATTTCAGACCCCCCTCCAAAATCATCTTACCACCTACCCCCCATCTAAAATCTTTCCAAACCACCACCCAATACCACTCACCTCACTCTGCCATCGTAACCTTATTTCCACCTGCCATATGTCCCATCCTACATACATGTTGCCCAATTAAAATGTTCCCCGTGACCGTTAAATGCCCCGTCACCACCCTGCACCATAACAGACACCTCTAGCACACTGTAAAACCCTGTTTCATCACCCTGTAACACCATTTTCTGATACAGACACCGTGGAAACCACACTGAAACAAGTTGTCAAGATAAATGCCACAACCTTCACTGTCAATAGGTGTATTTTTCCCTGGGTAATCACAATTCCACCATTAATTTACTTTAAGCCCTATAAATCATGGCCCCCAAGGCCAAATATACTGATACATATGAGAACCCAATCCTTCCCCCGCCTATCAACCTAGACCATATACCTGTGGCGGATAAAGACTATAAAATCACAGAGCCTAGGTGTGAATTTGACTTCTTCGAATTGCACTCATGGATGAAAGACATCTTTCTGGACCAGAGCAATGAAATTGGACTCTGGGAGTCAAATTTACCTCTGTATGTGTTCCCTCAAACCCACCATTTCCCTGAATTCTCCCTTAGATTCCAAGCTCGCTATTCACCCAGTCAAAGGGGCATCGCTTCCTCCACTAGCAAAACCCTATTTACAGTCACCTTTGAATCCATTGACAAGATGCTACAAATTCTAATAAATGACTCTACAATCCCGTTTTACATTGAAGCCCTAAATGACCTGTAACGGAAGCTCACCTTCCCCCAAAGACACCCAATTTCCCAAGAAAAATCCCCCTTATTCATCCTCCATCTTCACTGTCAAAGCTAGACAGATAATTTCCATTCTTTCTTACCTGTTAGGTTATTACTCGGATGAATGGGTAGATGAGTCTATCCTAGGTTTTCTATCTATATTTTCCACAGAAGAAAGAGTTTTAGTTAAATTCAATTTCAGTCAATTTCTGGTTGATAACATTTATGATCATCTTTTCAGGTTTCCAACTGAAGGAATGTGAAGATATTCCTCAATCGTGGTTTATATGTTCTTGTTTTTTCAATTAGACAGATTTCCATGTTCACTTCAGAAATTAAACTAGGAAGGGATCCCACAGTCAATGGCCTCATGGACCTCATTGGTGAGGAAAAATTCAACAGAGTACAACTTCAAACACTTCATATACCAGTTCTATAACCTAGTTGTTTGCATGTTGAACAACAACACAGAGCCAAGGATCAATGAATAAATTCAGGGAATCCTGCATCTTTCTGATCTAGATAAGACAAGGGATTGGTACTTATACCAAAACCACACATAGATAAGAGTTTATGGGTTGTAGCTTCCTCCTTACAAATTTCCAAAATACCTCCCAGTGAGGATTTTTGCACTAGAATACATAAGGAAGATGGTGAATTCAGATGACATCCACTTTGTTCCAATAAAGAAGAAGAAACAACTCAAAATCAAGACTTGGATTGGCCCTTTCATCTACAACAACAGATCAGTAGGAGAAGAAGTATATAACCTCTTGAAACATATGAGGTTTAATCAAAGTTCCACTTGGGATTATGACCCATTTGGTATCATCTCAGAGCTCAGAGTCAAATAAAGGAGCACTCCTTATGCTCACACAAAGAAGCCAGTGGTGGAGAAGTATATGAACCAGACATAATGACAGGAAAACACATTTCTATAAACAAAAGAAAAACATTCCACGGCAACTGCTTCACATACCAACACACCCCAGAAAAAAGTAGAGAAGAGATCAAGAAATGAGGTTTCTCCTTCAGTCACAGAGGTATCAGCCGAGGACTTCCAAGTTTATAGAAAGAGGGCCAAGACCATTCATACACCATACTTTATCAACGAAGGAGAAATGCATTCCACCATAGTCATGGAGGGTCCACACTCTTCAGCCTATTTAGACAGTCATTTTATAGTGTCTACATCATCACCAACATCTCAAAGACAAACATACACTACTCTGACAACTGATTCAACTCATGGATGAACAAAGTCAAACATTTTTGACAAGTACAAATATATCAAGCAAAGAAATGAGATCCTAAAAAAAAACACCTATGCTCAGTTCTGGAAGCAAACCTCCACTTCTCAACACAGACTGTTGTCAACCTTTGACATAGAAAGAGGAAGAATGCAAATGGCATTCTTACAAGCACAGGTTCCCCATGCTAAAACAACTGTAGACTATACAAATATTTCATTTGAGTTTGATGTAAAGGATGTCCATCCAGTGGACCAAATGGATATGCATAGGTAGACAGGAGAGATGATATTCTATACCTTGAAAAACACCTCAATGACTGATTCAAAGTTGCAAGTATCCATCAACAATATTCAGTCCCAATTGAAGCTGGAGAAAATATCTTCTTTGGCCAAGGAAAACAAAATAAAATCATTAGAAGAATTGGTGTTGAATATTGGGTATGATCCAAAAAATGTCAAGGTAGCAGAGGAGTTATTAAAAAAGAAGAATGTCGATATAACATCTCTAAGAAAGCAACGGAAGCTTCCATCTACAAAATGTTTTCAAGCCAAAGAAGTGGTTGAAATTGAAGGCCACAAAGAAGAAATGTTGAATCTAATCATGGAACATAATGCACAAATAAGAGAAATGGAAGCATAAATGGATAAATTGATAAAGGAAAAGGAACAAAATGTGCATATGGCCATGATCCCACTAGAGGCAATCCCTCTGACAGGAATTAGAACAACAAAAGCATCCGCATCAGTAGAAATTCCATCAACAATCCTAGTACAAGTTTCAGATGCATCTGACAAACTTGTAAAATCTATGGAAGACATGTCCATCCAAGGAGAAGAGATCATAAAACTGCAGGAAGAGGTAAAAAACTTGCAAGAGTTGAAGTCAATGTTCCAGGCCACTCACCAAGAAGAGATGCATAAGTATCAAAGGATTATTCAACAATTACGACAACTACAGAAAGAGATTGTCATGGAAAAAACCTTAGCCAAAGCTAAGGAAAATATTTGGGTAGATATCAGCAAGTCAATTGCAGAAATCTGGCCATCCATACAGATCATCTTTGAATAGCATGAGTTAATACAAAAGGCTAGGGAAGCAATTGAGATCATCAAGGAAGATTTCAGAGAAAGACCCATAGAGGCCACTGAACTCATCGGATTTCTAAACTCCAAAAACAAGTAGGAGTTAGAAGAACTAGAAATTGAGGATAGAACAAATACCATCCTTGAGATCAAGAAGAGCCTGACCAAGAAAGGATTGATGTTGTAGCTGGAAGAAAAAGATCAAGTGATGGACATAGGTGTGCAAATATTTTTAAGCAAGTTTGAAGTGCTACATAAGAAAGGTGTTCCTGGATTATTAGTACTAAATGACAAATTGATCACTCTGTCTGATTACAAACATAAAATGAGTGCAGTGGCAAAGGATAGTTCAAAGTTTGTATGGATACAAGGAAGTATTATTGGTAAATCTTTCCTAGACACACTACAGTTGGACTTGAGTATTCAACATGAGATTAAGCATATCTTAATCATTAAGCCCACCTTTTCCAAGTATACATAAATGCATGAGATATACAGGAATTTACTCAATATTTCCATCCCAGGTAAAAAGAGATGGGAAAATCTATGCACTTTACTTGATTAGAGACAGATTTGGTGTTCTAGTCAGCATGGAGCAGCCAACCAAAGTCAAAGATATGAGTCACCAACCATTTCCACCAAATCAACACAAAGGATCTGAGCAAATCAACAAATCCCTATATTTTGTATTTTAGAGATACAGTTAGTTAGATATTCCTCCATAATATCTTAGTCATTTATGACAATATCTGATGTAAATAGTTTTATAAATACTTCTCTCTTCGAAGTATTATGGGTTGATTTTTGCACCCAGGAGCTATTGTGTAATTTCTCAAAGGACCGACCAGTAATAAAAGAGGATTATTCACATGATTCTTGTGTCATATTGTTGGCGATGTCTTTCTCTCTTTGTCAAATGTTTTCTCATTCTCTATGATCATTTCATGTATTTCCAATTATAATCATTAAAATAAATTCAAAAGAACATAATTTCTTTCATATACGTTGTCTCTGGTTTTTTAATGATCTGTATGTTTTTCATTTGAAAATGAGTGAAGGAATTCTCAATTGATCCTCTACTAAGTGGAATTTGCCCTCTTTTGCTTCTTATTCATTCCATTTAATTAGAATAGATCCAAAAATTTTACTACCCTGCCCTGTGGAGACAACCTTATAAAAATATGAAATCGATCCCCATCTTTAAATACAGACCCCATAGCCCAATGGAAAATTTAAGCATTCTCTCGACCAATTATTTTAAACAAACAAACAAATTTCGAACTATCATAACTAGCTTAACATTTTAAAACTCAAACGAATATAATTCCTTTAGAGAGATCCCTCTCTGAAGCTGGCAGGGCTAGATCCCAGCTTCCAAAATGGTTTGGTAGTTACCTTTGTATTTTCTTCTGCAACCTCTGGAAATTTCAGAGTGATAATAATATATAAAAAATCATTCTGTGTTTTTCTCCCATTTGGATTTCCATGTAAAATCTCTTGTGCATTATGTATGATGTGATATATTGTTGGATGGTACTACTTATGGTTATATGTTCATGAAATGTTAAATGAAGGCATAAGTGATAATTGCTTATATTATGATTAAAAGTGGTAAAAATTGTATAATATTGATTCACCCCCCCTATTAGTATTCCAACAGATACCACCCAAGAGAGATGTGGACAATGAGATATAGTTATTGCATGACTCCCCATTACCAAATATTGGGTTGAATAGACAGACTATTATAGAAGTGAATGAAGTGAAGAAGAAGTTGCAACAATTGTTGTAATAGGGTGTGATTCGGTCAAGTACCTCACCATGTGGGTCACTCATCATAGTTTTACTCAAGAAGGACGAGAATTTGAGAACGTGTATCGATTGTTGAGAATTGAACAATATTACACTAAAGAATTGATACCCTCTTCCCAAGATCAATGATCTATTGGACGAATTGCAACATGCCAAGTACTTCACTAAGTTAGATTTGAAATCAGGATATCATGAGATATGAGTCAAAGAAGAAGATATCTGGAATATAGCCATCAATACAAGGAAATATGTGTATGAGTGGTTGGTTATGTCATTCAGTTTATGCAATGCATCAACTACATTTATGTGACTAATGAATGATGTTTTATGCTCTCATCTATATTCATTTGTTATTTTCTATTTGGATGATATACTAGTTTATAGAGCTATATGGGAGGAGCACATATCACATCTTATGCAGGTGTTAGAGACTCTGAAAAAACACCATATGTTAGCCAATCTCAAGAAATGTGAATTTCATTTGCAGTATTTGGTGTATTTGGGGTATGTGATTGATGGAAGGGAGATCAATATAGATCCCGCAAAGATGGAGTTCATCATGAAATGGCTAGTTCCTACAAGTTTCATTGAAGTTAGGAGTCTTTTTGGGGTAGAAAAATTCTTGTGGAAGTTCATAGCTTCATTTTTAGTGGTAGTTGCACCACTCCATGCCATAAAAACTACCAGAAATAGTTTTCAGTGGGGGAAGAATCACCATAAGGCCTTTGATGAGATGAAAATAAATATCATTGAAGCACTAATGCTTGTGCTACCAAACTTTTAGAATCCCTTCGAAGTGGAGAAATATGCAAGTGGGTATGCCATGGGAGACATTTTGATGCAAGGAGGAAGGTTGGTATGCTATCATTCTGAAATATTTCATGGGGAGGTTCTGAACTACCCTACCTATGACAATGAGATCTACCCCTTCAAAGGTCTTTGTTTTCAGCCGTGTTTATACCCCATGAAGATTGTACACCCCTGAATAATGTGCACCCCTCCATGAAGGGGGTTGCAAAGGGGGATTTCCCCCCCTATGGGGTCTAGGGAAAAGAAATCCCCCAGCGAGGGTTCAGGGGTGAAGCCCCCGAAGGAAAATTTTCCTTGTAAATGTATATTGTAATTTCATAGTAAATTTGGATTGTTTATTATAAGGTCACAAATCTGACAGTAAAAGTTATGTTAGGGTATTTTTCCCTATAAGGAAACCCTCTTTTATGAGGGAAATGTATTGTGACTATGTATCATGGAGAATATTGTAATCTGAGAAAGGATTCTATGAGAGAAAGAAGAGGAAGTTACAACAGGTGTGTTTTAGGTTGTATCCATTGATTTGTTGGATAATAATAAAGGAAGGACTGGAAAATTTATTTGGTGGACGTAGCCCACACTGGGTGAACCACGCATATATGTATCTCTATTGTATTATGTATATTCTGTGTTTTGTTTCCACACTTGTCTTATTTTTATTTCTCTATGATCTTGCTTATATAATAACTAGTATTAGATAGAAAGGTAACTCACAGGAAAAGAGGGTTCCTGGTTCAAGTGGGAGCAATGGTGGAAGATGGAAAGTTTAGGGTCGAGAAAATTGATGGCCAAAACTACCAGCTATGAAATATATAGATGGAAGATTATTTATATTAGAAGGATCTATTCCTACCATTGGGTGGAATAGAAAATAAGTTGACGACCATGAAGGACGAAGAATGGGAGGTTCTTGATGAAATATTTTCTATTGTTGTTAAAATGACTTCAATTAGGACTATTTTAAGTCTTGTGGCAGTAGAATATTTACATGTTGAACATTAGATGTAAAAAACATCTTTTCTCCATGGGGATTTGGAATAAGATATTTATATGTAGCAGGAATAGGGGTATGAGGTCAAAGGGAAGGAAAATTTGGTATGCAGGTTGAAGAAGAGATTGTATGGACTAAAGAATCTCTAGAGCGGTGGTATTTGAATTTTGACAGGTTTATGATAGAACACGTTTATAGTATATGTCATTATGATCACTGTGTTTATTTTAAAAAGCTATATTATCTTGTTATTGTATGTAGATGACATGCTTTTTGTAGGGTCTAATATGAAAGATATAAATGTGCTCAAGAAGAAATTAGCTAATTCATTTGTGATGAAGGATTTGGGTGTTGCAAATAAAATCCTTGGTATGAGAATAATAAGAGATAGGAAAAAACACAATTTGACATTGTCTCAGGGTGAGTACATAGAGAAGGTGTTGGATAGGTTTAGAATGCAGAATGAAAAACAAGTTAGTACACCTTTGTCCAGCCATTTCGAATTAACGAAAGAAATATGTCCCAAGACACAAAAGGAGATATAATACATGTCTAGGGTCCCTTATTCATCAACAATTGGCAGCTTGATGTATGTGATGGTTTTCACAAGACCAAATATTGCACATGCAGTGAGAGTTTTGAGTAGGTATATGAAAAATCCAGTTAAGGAACATTGGGAGGAAGTAAAGTGGATTCTCAGGTATTTGAAAGGCACTGCTACTCATGCATTATGTTTTGGAGGTTTAGACATTGTTCTACAGGGATATGTTGATTAAAATACGGAAGGTGATAAAGATAGCAGGAGGAGCACCATAGGGTATTTTTTTACTGTAGGTGGAACAACAATAAGTTGGATTTCAAAACTGCAAAAGGTTGTTGCACTTTCAACAACATAGGCAGATTTTGTTGCTACTATAGAGGCTAGTAAATAGATAATTTGGTTACATAGGTTTATAGAGGAATTGGGAAAGAAGAAATAGAATAACAGGTTATACTATGACAATGAGAGTTCCATTCATATTGAAAAGAACTCAACCTTCCATTCGAAGACTAAGAATATATAGCTCAGGTAATATTTCATACGTTATGTCTTGGAAGATGGACATTTGAAGTTGGAAAAGATACACACTAGCCAAAATCCCGCAGACATGTTAATAAAGGGAGTAACCAGGGAGAAACTGAGTTCCTGCTCAGTTTCAGTTGGTCTTCAAGCATGAAGGTGAAGATGAAAAATTTTACAGGTCCAAGGTGGAGTATAGCCGATCATGGACAACAATAATGGAGTTGTTCTGATCAGTCTCAAAATGGGAGAATGTTGGTTGTGGAGCTTGATTCTCTTCCTGTTTCATAGGTCTTCATTTTCAGTCATGTTTATACCCCATGAAGACTATACACCCCTCCATGCGGGGGGTTTCAGGGGTGGCTTACCCCCCATGCAGGGTCTAGGGGAAAGTGGGCCCTTTGTGGGGGTTCGGGGGTGAATCCCCAGAAGGAAAATTGTCGTGTAAATGTATATTGTAATCTCATAGTAAATTTGGACCATTCATTATAAGGTCACAGATCTGACGGTAGAAGTTATGCTAGGGTTTTTTTCCCTAGAAGGAAACCCTCTTTTATGAGGGAAATGTATTATGACTATGTATCATGGAAAATATTGTATTCTTAGAGAGGAGACTGTGAGAAAAAGAAGAGGAAGTTACAATGGGTGTGTTATAGGTTGTATCCCTTCATTTGTTGGATAATAATAAAGGAAGGACTTGAAAATTTCTCTGGTGGACATAGCCCACAATGGGTGAACCATGTATATCTGTGTCTCTATTGTATTGTGTACCTTATGTGTTTTATTTCCTCATTTTTATTATTTTTATTTCTCAGCGATGTTGTTTATCTAACATTGCTCTTACTCAGGGCCGAACGTAAGAACAAATTCTTTTTTAGAATGATGATTTTCTCTTACTCAAATTGTCTGCCTTTTGAACTTGATGTAGTTGGCTCGAGGACAAGCCAAATAATAGTGGTGGGGGCCTATTGGCACCTAAATTTTTGGGTTCATTTTTTCGTGCATGCACAAACGAAGTTGTGTGTTCTCATTCCATATTTTTGTCTACACTGAAGGAAACATGCAAGGAATGACAAAGAGTGCATGCCAAATCGAGTTTTGATAGTGTGAAACAAGCCTAAAAGATCATTAGATGTGCATTGGTCCTAGTTTTTGTGCACACCAGAAATCAAGAAAACGCACACCAGAATCAAGAAAAGAATCATTGAGAAATACTCTCGGATGATTACTTTCAGCAACACAAGGGATCGTGGATCTGAAAAAAGACGAGCTAGCAGGGAAGTTAATATTGCCTCGATTAAGATGGCACATGTTCCAATTTAATTATTTATTTAATACCATGACCATAAGTGATAAGTAAGGGTTGGTGTTGGGATGTAGGAGTCCAACCTCCAATAGTTCGTGAATGATATTTTCTATTTCATTATTATATGTAAATGAAGGAGTCCAACCTCCTATAAGTATGCACATTGGGTGGTTGTCTAACTAAGGTGATACCATGGTCATGCTCATCGTGTGAAGGAAATAATCAATAGAGTGTTTCAAATACCTATTAATGTTTAGATAGAACTAGTTGCAAATCAAGGGGAATCTCTTGTGGGGGGTTTTCCACCACTTGTATGGTATTGAACTAGGTATAATTCTTAAGTGGCCTTTCTTCAACAATTTATTCATATGGTGATAGATAATATTTTTAGGTGAATTTGGTTTAATCCCCTTGAGGATATTCTTTTTCCCTTCCTTAGTGAAGATCATATATAAATTGTTGAAACCCATGGTGTTGGGTCCCAAAGAATGTAAACATTATGCATGGAGAACTACATCACAATCACCCATTCCAATAGAAAACATGTGAGATCTAAGATGATACTATGTTCTTTGAAGTTCCACATTTTTTACAACTGCCTCCACATTTCAAGATACCACCATTGGCTATCATAATTTGAAAATTATGTATCATATGGACATAACGATAGGTTTCTTTAACCATTCTCCTATGAAAAAAATTGTGGGTGATGTTGAGGTCAATCAAAACAATCACCTTGATATTCTTGATGTAACCAATAAAAATCATAGTTTGGGATGCAAAACATATAGATAAAGCATGGAGAGAAAGTTGGGTTCCTCATAAGGATCTTGTAAGGTTGTGGATGAGTGGTTGTTTCCTTGAATTCTAGTTTGGGAGTGTCTTCAATGAGAATGTATTCTGAGTGGTGTTGGGGGGATACATCAATTTGAAATCATTTTTTCTATTCATTTGTTCTCTTTGAAATATCGCTCATCACAATTATGACAAAGTTTAAGGTGTTGGTGTTCGACCATTCCTTTTAGTGACAACCTTTGGATTCTCAAGGGATAAGAGGTGGAAGATATGGTGGTGGTTTTGAAAGGGGGGTGAGTGCAAGAAGTGAATGAGGGTCTTTTGGTATGTTCATTTATCACCATTTTATATTTTTTAGATTGCTCATAGGCCTCCAACTAAGTAGTTGGGAACTACATCATGACTTATGCTCTAATTTCCTCCTTGAGACCATTGATGAAACATTGTTTAAAAAATAATAAAGAATTACTTTTGTGT
>SNQJ01S0191326.1:0-17998 GCA_010110895.2 Picea sitchensis
CCCTAAATGATTAGTAGTTTTTCTTTCTTTATGTTTTATAAAAACTTTGATTTAATTTTTGAATAAACCAACTCTGTTATGAGTGGTTTCCAATCCACTATTTTTGTAATATGACTTGATTTTGGGAGATTCAACTCTATCCTAAGAGATATGAGTATTTGGATCTCTGGTTACTTTAAATACTGTTCGCTTTGTTAGTGAACGACATCTTTTCTTGAAACAGATTATGGACATGTAATTCTCAAAACTGAATGGACAAGTTGTTCACATTTCAGCTTTAGGCCAGCGTGACACTGTCCCATTTATGTTTCGCCTCTTATATTATGAAATATATACATGTTACACAACTTTATTCTCATTAGCATGTAATGTTTCATTTTATTCAACGCTTTAAATTTTCTCTATAATTTGTTGTTCCATATATTATATATGTGATCATTATTTCACTTTAATATCAGTGATTTATGCTTGATGTTGAGTTGATGTATCATATGAATGTTTTACATTAAAATTTATTTTACTGTAAACATTCATCATTACGAGGTCATTGGATCTATATGTTTATTCCTCTGTTCTTATATCATTGCTCCCAAAAACACTTCGAGTTTACTTAGGAGATGTTAGAACAAGCCTGTTACAGATTTCTCTCACACGTAAGAGAGTTGGAAGTTTGGATTACACAGGCATATAGACACAATATAAGGCTAATATCAGGTTAGTTTTATCTACATTTAATTTTTGATATTAGTTATTTGTTAATGAAATAAGCCATTTTAAATTGGTTGTGACTCTTATTCTACTCTTGTTTCAGACTATGTTTTATTAGTAGCTTTTTGAGTTCTTAGATTTTAGATTATTAAACATAAAATATAAAAATATGTGATTTATTTATCTACTTCATTAACAATTGCAAAAACATTGATTTCGCAAGACATCCACCAAAAATTGCAAATTGTAAATATCATGTTCATAACCACATGTTCATATTTATGTTTATGTTTAGCATTTGTAAATAATTAGATTCGTACACATTGTATCGTAGTTATAGTTTTAGGGTAGTTTATTTTATTTCATTATTTTAGGACCTTAGTTCACTAACAGATCCATTAAACCCGTCAGGATAGATCACACAAATGTCTTGGGTTAATTAGACAACCCTGGACTGGATCTACCCTTCCAGTTGATGGTGTGTCACTTACGCCCGTCAAAAATATGTTGTGTTGGTAACCGGTTTATATGGTGTATATTGTAATATATCCTATCCTCATTTCAGAAAGGATTCGAGTTGATCCTTTGCTTGTGGGCCTACTTGAGTTGATACTTAAGCTTCCAATTTTTTGATTGAGACTTCAGTGTCTTTTGGATTTTCCTCAATTTCCTTTCCTCCAGAGCTCCCTGTCTCAAAACCAAGAGGTCCAGTCTCCTATGTAGATTAAGGGGCTACCGAATCTCCATGTATTACCTTAGGAAATATATTTCATTTGTGCCTTTGGAAATTGAATAAGATGGCATGTTGATCTAATGACAAAGTTTGGACTCTATCCAATACTTCCTCGTATGACCTGGCTCCCCTGAATATTTCATCCTGTGGGGAATTCTCGTGCAAATACTTCTTTAAATTGTATTGATCCAAGTGATTTTCCACGATCTTATGTGGATCATTCCTTTTAAATTCAATGTCAACTAACTTGAAATCTTCTAGAACCACAACCTCTACTTTAGAATGGTCGAAGTCTAACAACGAAAATATACCAACCTGAAGAGAAAAAGTTGGGCATACCTTTTTCTGGGCCTCTTTTAATTCCTTGTTGATGGCCCCTGTCACGGTCTAATAATCCACTTCTCAGTATACCAACCGATCTAGTAAAAACGTTGGGAGAGCATGGGGAGGGACTAAGAACCCAAAAACCCTGATGTAGGAAAATGTTTCTTCGATGTACCAGTCTGTTATTTTGCCCAGGTTTTCCATGATTCTGTCTGAAATTCTGGGAGGTGGGAAACAGTATAGGGCGATCTGACTAGGAACCACTACGTAATGACATATTTCATAGAATAAATCTCTATCTTTTTCTTTGCACAACTTGGAGTGATAGAAATGGATAGGTTCAACATTGGTTGGAGTCCAGCTCCAGCTCATCAGAGGGAAAGGAGTCATAAAGAAAATAACATCCATGATGTATGCTGACATATAAAAAGGGGTAGGTTTCCCTTTGGAATTTTCCAATTGGTACTCTGTGATTTCATTAGCCATGATGTCTGATAACATCTTAGCCCAGTTGAAAGAGTATCCATCGAACACTTCTTGAATATTTGGTACCCATGCCAACGAAAAGTGGGTGGATTCCTTCTTCCCGAATAGCCTACATAAAATCATAGCAACATAAACCATATGTGCTTCTAACGATGTTGTGGCATAAATTTCGTGAGTTTTGGCTTTGAATTTTTTTGGGTGCCCCCACAAGTCCTTGATTAAATCAAGGTAGGTTTTATCATATTGCTTACATTCCTGTTTCTCGAACTCCAACATGAATTTAGCGTTGTAATTATATTTAGAAACAGGGGATAGTTTATACATTACTTGTATGTGTTCTGGTCGAAAATACCCAACAACAACATTCTGTGAGTTGCAAATTCTCTTGGTTGAAATGTCGATGTTTTCCAGGACCCAACCTATCATGTCATTATATGGCATGAGTCTCAGTCACGCTGCTATTTTGTGTAGCTCTGAGTGAGATATATGCATGAGTTTAGTTGGATGGGTTTCACTCACTTCGTCACATGAATCCTCTGGGAAATTTATAAGCTCGTGCTCTAGAATATCAAACACATGTGTCCAAGATTTTACAGTATCTATGGCTCTCGGTGAGGTTTTTGACAGAACATCTATGTTTGGATTTGTTCTTTCACCAACTACTTTAGCCATCTTTCATAGTGCCATGATATTGATGAAATTGGAGCTGGGTTACCTATTACAAGGGAATGTGTGAGCTTTCTCAGTTGGCTAAAACTTGCTATTCTGGGAGAATGAAAATGGAATTCAAAATAAAATATTTTTATTCATCTCAAGCATATTGATCTAAGAATACCTTTAACGACGATAAACTTATTTACCTTAATGAGAAAATCTAGGTGGCGATATGCAATCTATATTGAAATCATTGTCGTTGATTTTTGACTAATTCCATTAATATTGATGGTTCGCGATCGGGGACATGAATGAAATAGGTTTGAAAATTCTCGAATAGCGAATTCATGAAATGTTAATTGCGAGATAATATTGTTTAAAACATTAATTAATCATGTTTAAAATTAAGTCTTTTCAGGTATTTAGACTTCGGGATTTTTAACAGTAACTCGAGATAGAATCCCCGAAACCTGAAACTGTGAAATGATTAATTATTGGATAGTCATTTTTTATCTGTAATTAACCCCACTTAAGTTTGAAGTGTTTTGGAAGTTTGGTCTCAGAGACTTCAATATGTGTTGGATGATAAATGTTCAAACTTCTAAAGTGCTAAGTTATTAACTGTATTTTAACCAAGATTAACTTAACTGATTAAGATTTAATATTTCAGGATTTTGTTGCTTCGTGGATTTGCAATTTATCTCATCATTATATTTCCGAAGGGCCATTACTCGTAGTGACGTGTTGAGGGTGATGCCATTTTGGATGACATGTCGAGACCAAGGGGTGCCACATGTTACTTAGATTCTTATGAATCTCAAGAGGAAAAAGGTAGAAAATGGATGCCACATGTCAACCCAGGGAAGATTCGAAAGATACACGTTTATTATGCCTTGTGTCCTTCGAAAGTTTATGAAATATTGATAACAAATTCTTTCGAGTTTTGGGGTTTTTAAAGTTATGACTTGTCGAAATGCCCGAAGCGCGAAACTCTGAAGCGACCTTTTAGTGATTTGGCTATGTAATAATCAGGCGGCTCCACCACTGTGAAGATCTTAGGATCAACATATCAATTGAGGAACTCCATCAACGACGAATATTGCACGTGTCTTGTTACAATTTAACTATAGATGTTTTTGTTTTAAAGATCAAAGTTATAGGATTATAATTGTTCCAACATAGGCTCCATCTGGGGATCACGTCTCCCTTCAAGGCATGGAAGAACAGTAGACCAAGTGCCTTTATTGGGTGACTGGAGTCATCATTGTATTTCTAGTAAACACCCTTGGAGAAAAATCAGATTTCAGCCGAGTCTCAAAAAACCTTCGAAACATAATCAATTATTTATCTCATGTTAAGCTATTGATATGTTTCCTTTTCTTGAAACTGAGTTTAGATTTTCTCAAGATAATCAAAAAAACTTTAACTGAACTATCAGACTTTGGTCGATTTCGTTCGCATCAAGGAAAAGTAATTTTAATGATTTATTCAGGGAATCCCTTGTTGGTTTAGAATGTAAATATTACCGGAAAGAGAACTGGTCAGCAGAGTATGTTTATAGATGTATGTCAGTCTTACAGATATCATAGATATTGCTTCACTACCAACGATCTTGTTCAGTACCCCGATGAAGTTATCTACATCTCCCATTGAATTTCCTTTCACCACTTCAATTAGCAATTTTTCATTTTATTTGAGATGAGGCAATCATTACATGAATTTTATTTCGTCATCTCTTTTGGAAAAAATGGGGGCAATCGATTTATGAATTTCCTTTCACCATTTTTCTTGGACTAGATGGGGGAAATCATTTTATGAATTTCCTTTCACCATCTGTCTTATATTTTTTATATTTTTGAAGTGAGGGCAATCAATTTGTATGTATCAGACAGGGATGATATATGCTTAAGATTTGACAATGAAGGTCTGTCAATAGTTTTTTTATTATACTTTGAGCTAAATCTCTCCCGATCTTCAATACATATATTCCTATAGGGAAGATATTATGGGGAATTTCTATTTTCCAGGGATTTTCCTTGAGAGAACTAATCAATTTAAATCTGTTAGAAGAGATAAAGCTATGAGGATTATCCTAGACATACTTTCTTTCAGTTAAAATCAGAGGAACTTAAATATTCTCACCTAATCGCCTTTTGAAGATATGCTTTTGAGATTTCTGAGTCAAGGCAAAATTCTTTCTTTCTATTAAGATTTAAGGTCAAGCAGTGAAAATCAGGATAGAGTGAAAGATCAAAGATATGAAAAATGAAAAAAAAATGAGGATTCAGAGGGTTTGAAAAGGGATTTCAGTTCCTCATAAGTTCACTTCTTGATTATCAAGCTTCTCCTTTATTCTTATTTTATTTTCTTTTTATTTCATTTTTGTTTTATTTTCACTTGATTCAGAAATCTAGAGATTTATATCTTTCTGATCTTTGATCAGGTGATGATATTTACATGAGTAGAAACTTGTTAATATCTGATAAGATCTCTTTTTTAGCATTTTAGTTTGAACAATAAGCATAGAAATTCATACCTCAGATTTCATTTATATTTTCAACCAAACCAATCATTAATTCATCACCTACTTTGAGAGAAACAAATATTCTGAAAATTGAGCGTTGGATTATGATACCTCCTTATTTATCTTCTGATAATAAGTATTATGCAAGAGTATAAGAAGAAGTAATTAGAAAATTCCGCAGAATAGAAATGATGCGTAGTACAAATATTTTTATATTTTGTTTTTATGATATCGAATGAAATTTGGTTTATTTACAATGAAAAAGTGAAATTTAGATACTCTAAGAAAGAAAATGAAATTGCAAATTTAAGCAAGAAACCAAACTAGTATATACAATGGCAATGTGAAACATCATTATTGCATAAAATGTTTTAGATAACACCTATTGATAGGGGCATCAAAAGTTTTTTCATCAAGATTTTCTGGTATGAATGAATTATTTCCCTCTGTAGTTAAAATCCTAAATGGTCCGAACTAGAGATGATCAAACTTGTCATGTTTTCCTGCATTTTCCTTTCTAGCATCCCATTTTAAAACTGGATCACCAGGAATGAACTCCCTATATTTCGCTTTTTTATAGAAAAGGGATTTCATATTATCTTGGTATTTTTGAAGTCTGTCATCAACTTCAGCCATGTTCTGCTGGACTTCGATAATTTGGTTTATCGCCCTCATCACATCATATGGCTCTTTGTTTTTGTCTTGCCACAGATTCATCACTAAAAGAGAGAGATTGATAGGGAGGAAAACATCAATACCATAAACCATTTGGAAGGGGGATATACCTATTGATTGTTTTGTGCCTATTCGGTTTTCCCATAAGGCGTACTTTAGGTGAACGTTCCAAGCCTTCTTATTTTTCGTTAATACTTTATTGATTATATTCATCAAACTTTTGTTTGACAATTCGTCCAAACCATTTGCATGAGGATAACAGGATGTAGAATGCCCTAGCACAATGTTGAATTTTTTACAGAAGATTATCATTGCCAATATTTGAATTCTTGGGCATTGTCCGTAACTATTTTCTAGGGGCATCCAAATCCAGATAGGATGTTCTCCTCTAAAACATTTATAACCACCGAAACTGTGGCATTCCGGGATAGAACAACTTCAACCCATTTCATGAAATAATTAGTAGCAGTTAAAATCCATTTATGTTGGGCACTTGACTACGGGTGGATTTCCCTGATGAAGTCCAGACCCCATTGTTGACTGGGAGCCTCTGTCTTGACTGAGACTAAAGGTAGTGTAGAGATATTTTGCTTACCAAAGAACAATTGGCAAGGGTTGCAGGCTCTGACCTTAGCATTCACATCAATGAATAACTTTGGATAATAATATCCATCTCTTAGGATCTTGTAGGTCATTTCCCTACAAGCATGATGTCCTCCACACACTCCTTCGTGAAATTCAATTATGACATTCTCTATTTTAGGTTCTTTTAAACAACATAGAAAGAAACTTAGATGATCCTTCTAGTACAATTGACCTTCGGTAATACAGTATTTAACTGCGTGTAGCTTCAATGTTCTCACATTGTATAGAGTTATGTCGCTCGGGAATTGAAGGGTGAGGAGGTACGAAATGATATCTCGATACCAATCTGGGGAATAAAATTTATCCTCGATCTCGACTGCAGGGGTTTGATTATCAAGTTCCTCTATGTCTGAGATACATCCATGTGATTCTAGGTGGTTTATCCCGAGTGCTCTGAAATTTGATTATGCTAATAATTTCACCAGACCCTAACCTTTGACCAGCTTGGTCGGTTTTACTTCTAGATCAAACTCCTGATTTTGGCTAACCATTGACCTCTCCTACCATCACTATCTGATTGTACCAAAATATATTTGACAGAGCTTGTTGGAACATAAGAGATTATCCTGGAATGTAACACATATGTCCTGAAAGCTTTGAGATCTTTCACCATCACATAAGCTTGTTTTTGCAGTATATCATATATTAATTTGGCATCTCTGAGACTTTTACTAAAAAATGATATCGACTACTCGAAACCTTCTTTGTTCCTTTGCAAGAGTACAACTGTGATAGTATGTTCTGATGCAAAAGAAAATATCAGGAATAATTTATTATAGTCAGGACTAACTAATACTGGAGGTTTTCTTATAAATTTCTTAAATCGATCGAAAGATTCTTTGGCTTCAACAATCCATTTGATTTCACCATCTTTCTTCAACATATATGTGATTAATTTGACAATTTCAGCAAAGTTAGGCATAAAACTTCTAAGAAAATTTATTTTCCTAAAAAATATTGGATTTCTTTTTTATTTCTCGGAATGTTTATTGTGTCTATAGCCTCGATTCACTTGGGATCAACCTTGATTCCATATTTCAAAACTATATGACCCATAATCTTGCCTTCTTTCATATTAAAATGAGACCTTTTAGGGTTTAGAGACAAACTAAATTTTCGACATTTCTCAAAGGTTTTTTTGAGATGAACCAGATGTTTTGCATCACAATTTGAGAAGAATGTTAGATCATCTACGTAAATGACAAAAAATTTATATCTCTCACCAATGAAAGCTATATCCATCAGTGTTTTGAAAGTGGCCCCTGTGTTTATTAGACCGAATGGCATTTTATCATACATGAAAGTTCCCCGCGGAGTGGTGAATGTAGTTTTTTATTTATTGTCTTCGTGGACGACAATTTGGTTGTATCCTAAAAAACCATCGATCATATACATTTTTTTAGTGCCAACTAATTTTTCAAGGACATGATCCATTTTTGGCAGTGCGTAGTTATCCTTGAGGGATGACCAGTTTAAATTCCTAAAATCTACACAAAGTCTTATTTCTCCACTTTTCTTCTTGACAGGTACCAAATTTTCTACCCATTTAGAATACCTAAGTGGGATGATAATCTTCACTTCGAAAAGTTTCTTGACTTCTCTTTATATTACTAGCAAGAGGATAGGATTGATTTGTCTCAGCTTCTGTCTAAAAGGTTTGATACCATGCTTCAAAGGAATATTATGTTCAATTATAGAGGTATCATAAATTTTTAAATCATCATAGGACTAGGCAAAGACGTCTTTATACATTTTAATCAGTTCAACATATTTATTCTTCACCTGGGCTGGAAGGTACTTAGATAATTTTACTATCTTAGGCTCTTATTTAGTTCCTATGTCACAGTCTTCCACCTCCTCGAGCTGAGGTCGTAGGGTATATTTCAAGGGTATGTCATCTTGGTCAAAACATCTCTCTAAGGTATCAGACCTCTAGGGACCTGATTGTTCTTACGTACAAGAATTCAGTGATTCACGATCTTATCTTGGCACCTTTCAGGATCTTCTCCTTCGTGCATGATCCAGATAGGATCATTCTAGTTTTCTTGATCTATATGGGTCTCAGAGAATTCATCAACCATTTCTAGAAACTGTTTAATCTTCTCGTTATATTCAAAGACTTTCCAATGTTTCACATTATTTGGGATTGAAGGTCTGTGTCTCATTTCTATATGATACTTCAACTTTAGGACAATAGGCGTCATAAACATCACAACTTCTTTGTCTAAAGAGTCTGCCTATTGATTCTCCATTTTAGGAATGTGATGAATGTTAAATGACAAGAAGAAATTCTCAATCAGATCCCAGGTGCAATTTTTGTATGACCTTAGCCTTGGATGTTTATCTTGATATTTCTTCTTTATTTGTTTTACAATAAGTTCTGCATCACCATAGACTATTAGATTTTCAATTTTTAGTTTCCTAGTAGCTTCTAATCCTAAGACTAGAGCCTTGTACTCACATAAATTATTTGTATAATTAATTTCCCACTATAATCTGTATGAAAGGGGGATGACAAACTCATCTATGGGTGCAACAATTAATACTCCAACTCCTGCCCCTTCACAGGACAAAGCACCATAAAAAAAACATTTTCCATCCTTCTTCTCTACCATTTACACTTTTATGTGTTTTTTCTATTTTTTGGTTTTCTTCTATACAATCTTCAAAATCATCGGCTAATGATAAAATACAATTTCCTAGATCCCGATCGGCAACACTGAATGGATAATTATTTGGGTTTTTGGGGTCACTTATAGTATATTCCATTCTAGTCTCTCTGTACAGTCGAGTAAATTGTCCATCAAAAATTGGGATTGTAGCATATGTCATGTCCAGTTGAAGTGATCCTCCTAATGTTGTGCCCCAAGACCTAGATATAAGCATGTCGTACTTGTCAGGGACGTCAACAATGACTACATCCATAAGGATACTCTTTACAAGAATCTATTCACTACTATATCCTTGATCATGCCCAAACACTTAACCTTTATGGAATCAAAAGAATATAAGTCTTGATAAGGTCTAGTGATTTCAAGGCCTAACTTTTCCATAATAATGTTAGGCATTAAGTTATGAGAAGCCCCATAATATAGCATTCAATTGTAAATTAAGTGGTCATGCATAGTCAATGAAATATAAAATGGAGAAACAAAATCCTTGATACTTTCAATCTGCGGACCAAATATAATCGTTAGTCTTTCCTCTTGCAGATTGATCATGTCTGCATGAGATTCAACATCAGAAAAATTTATCATTTTAGCAATCTGTGTTTTATAAATTGGATTCTTAGTGAGCTCAACTAGAGGCATAGGGATTTTAATCTTATTTATTTCATTCTCTAAACTGAAACCTCCTGTTGTTTTTTCGAATTCTCTATTTGAAGCTTGTTTTTCTGTAGTCTATGTCTTCTTAGTTTTTGTTGCTCTAGTTTCAACTATTTTTGTTCGGGAAGCTTGTTTTTCAATTAGAGGTTTAGTAACGACTACCTCGCTTGCTTTGTTTCTTTATAGGATATTTTTTGGTGGAACACTTGTAGTATTTGTTTCTTTGGGCCTTAAATTATACTTCTGTTGAAGTTCAACCATTATGGAGTCAATGATTCCTTGGTATGCACACTCTCCCAAATTATTTATACTTTCTTCATTACTAAACAAGGGTTCTTGGTCTAGAGATATTTCATAATCTTGTCTGGTTAGATGAGGTTCTTGGTCTTCATCACTAAGGTTGTTTATATCCTCTTCTAACCCCTCATAATTTTTCATATCATCTCCTATAAAAAAAAATTGTTTTAAATGGGGCTTGGAATTTTTTATCTTTGTTTTTTACTTGCCTCTATTGGGTTTGGCGGTTAGGATTCCTCCTGAAATATTTTCTAGCGAATGGATCAGGTTTGGCTTGATCTAGTTCCATTCTATAGATTTTGTTTGACAAATATTTGATTATCTTAGCCATGTCATCCATTTTTTCTTCCATAGACTTCCCAGATCCAGAGGGTCCTGCTTGTTCCCTAAAGAGTTTAGATTCTTTGGTCCATGTATTAACCTTGGATTTAAGCTTACCATATGCCATCATGTTTGATTTGATTTCTATGGCATCGTCTTGCATTACAGTCAGAGCAGTTGATCTTCTTTCTCTTAGAAGTAGGGAAAAATCGTGTTCAAAATCCCCTACGAAAGTTACCTTTGCTGCAAGTTGAGAGGGTTTGACTTCGGCTGGGATATTATGATAAAGTTTGTTAAATATCTGGGTAAATTCAAGAACTGACTCGAAATTCCTTTTTCTCAATGCCCCAAATTTAGTCAAATAATAAAGATGGTCTTTCTTTTCTCGCCATTGTCTTAAAAAATCGTTTTCTAAATCATGATTCATCGTAGGACCGTAGGAATCCTACCGGGAGTCCTCGAAACCAGATTCTTACTTGTCATTCGAAAGTTTGCACTAAAATCCTTGAATAAACATTCTCATGTTCAATGCCCAGGATATCAATGAACTGATCGAAAAAGGTTATGTGCTCTGTGGCAGTTAAATCTCCTTCTCCCCTAAATTTTGCTAAATTCTTCATATCATTTTTAGGTAAATCATGAAGGATGGGAGGAAGGACCAAAGGGGAATATCTGGCAGCTACTTTGGAAAAACATATAGAGGGTGGAGGTGGTCCTTGACCACCCACTCCTCTAGATCCAACACCACCTCTTCCAACAACATCCATTGGAAGTCTAGGGGATGAACTTCGGGAATTAAAAAGAGGGTTTTCAAAAACTTCTAGGGATCGAAGTGGTGACCTTTCAACTTCCTCGGGATTTGGCGAAAGGAAATATGGAAAATGATCATTAGGAGATGAAAAGTATAGAAGAGGAGGGAAAGGAAAATGTGGATTGTTTTCTTTAAACTTACAAGATGTATAGATAGGTGAACCAACAGGGGACGAATTGGGGTATACAATATGCTTTTCAGGGTTTTGGAGCACTGAAACCTTTACTTATGGAGAGGATGGGGTAGACAGAAAAATAACGACAGTGGGTATAGAAGAGGCTCTTTTATTCATATTGTTTGGAGTATCAGAAGGATCAATATCAATCTTTATTTTGGGCACAATTACCTCTGGGTTCTTACAGTTAACATTGGGCTTGCTAGTTGAGGCTTCCACAAAGGGTGTTTGTTTAAAATTCTCTTCAGGAGTTAATTCTTCAACCAAAACCTTAGTATTGACTTGGGAAACTTTGGGTTGGTATTTTTTACCTATCGATGCGGTAGTAGACTTGAGGTATCCCTTTGATTTTAACAACCTTTCAGGATCGGATACATGTGTGCTCTGCTAATCATCTGGGTTCTTTCTGGCATTTTTTCGACCAACTCCAGTTTATCTGTGGTGGAGTTGCCAAGTGAAAGATAAAAATATCCTTGATATAGTATTCAATATTTTTTCACTATCAAAGGTAGAATCTTACCTTGTCATTTTCCTAGGGAAAAATAACTTCATTTCTCTGTCCCCGACAATGGCGCCAAAAATATGTTGTTCTTGAGATTAATTTAAGGCTCAAAGAATAATGCCAGGCATCATAAAATTTTAAGAGAGTGTGTTTTTAAAGTGATGTTTCTACCTTAGTTATATGAAAAAAGATCCTTAATGAAATTAACAGTATGGTAGCACAGAGGCCGTATTTTGTGTCTGAGTCAAAATTGTAATATTTAGTGGTGTGAGAGAAATATACAAAACTGGAAAACAAAGCAAGGAATCAATTACTGAAGAGTCTCACTTTCTCGCAGTAGAATAAAATAGATAGTGTAACCTTGAATAAAGCATAAAATACAATAACCCACACAACAAGCAGGTCTTGATTTACTCACAGTAAATGCAGAGGAAAAGTTGTTTACTTGATAAATTACTGATACAATGAGATTATAGTAGTTGTTGTACTAAATTGAAATCAAACATTTATCAAGGAATACATAAAGAAATGTTGAGAAATGGAAAACAAAAGAAACACATAACCCATATTTAACAAAACTTGGAATCTTTGTCTGCACTTGTATTAATACTCTATAAGGAGAGTTTTCTCTATTACAATCGGCAAGAAGTAGCCCTCAATAGATCTTCAATATATGCATTTATACAAAATTTTCACAACCCCCAAACGATTAGACTTCTCATAATTTAAAAATAGTAAATATTTTTGAATAAGATTACAACAAGTAAAAACTGAAAATTTCCATTAGCCTTCTCTTATGTCTCTTCATCTGCTAGCAGAGATGTTTCTTATCCTCATCCTTTAGCCTGGAGACAATTGTCGTTTGATCTTCACCTGTATGAGTAGTATGTGCATGTTTTCTTACTTTCTTCCAGATGTGATTTATTTACCATATTCGACACATTGGATGCATCTACTCACTAACTTTACCACCAACCCAGAAGGTTTAGTTGCTTCATTTGCCTCAAAAGTGTATAGCTTGCTTTCTACCTGAGGAAACTTTTCCTGTATCTTTTTTTCTCCTAAATATGTGGCATGTAAGTGTAATATTGGGCTTACTATCCATTTATTTATTTGGAGAAGATCAATTTGATTCATTTTCTGGATGGTCATCAAGGCTTGTTCGTTGCTTGTCCTGGAATTATATTGGTTCTTTGTTATGTCAATTTTTCCTAGGGCTTAGGAGATAGTATTTCATCCCACATCAAGTAGCCCTTTGTCTAGTGAATATAATTCTTCTAAAAAAGCTTTGTTTGCCTCTCTGGCCAATCTTTTTCTTTCTGCCAGATTTGTTTCCCAGGCCTTCAAAATTATGCCACCTCTGGTTTGCTCAGAAAGAGACAGTCAAAGAACGTATGATATATCATCTTTTGGTACCAGTAATATAGCCTCTTGAAACTTAGCTCGATCTGAGAGAGCTTCTCTTTCTTTAATATATATCTTCTTCAGGGAAAAATCTACTACTTGGTAACAATTTTGGATGGATTCTACTTTTGTAAAGAGATCCTGTTGGGCTGATTTTAGCTTTTCATGTACTTCCAGTGCTTGAGCCTGGAAATTTTCCATTTCTACTATTGTACCTTTAGTCAAGTCTATCTTGACTTGCAATTGCTTGATTAATTGTTCATGTTGAGTGACCAATCCTCTGTTAGCCTGTGAATTGTGATAAAGCTCATCAAGGTTAGCTTTCAACCGTTGGATCTGATGTCTGTCACAGGCTCTGACTTGTTCAAACTATTTTTTCATCTTATTTCTCACATCCTGTTCCATTTTCATTATCTGGTCTTGCAATTTCCCTACTAACGGGTTTATCTGTTTCAATTGCTTATATATATTTTCTACTGACCATTGATCGGTCGTGGAAAAGGCACCTAATGAACCTGCCATTTCCTTAGAGAATTCTATATCATCTAGGCCCTGTCCATAATACATCATTCTTTACCTTTTGACTGTTGCACCATCTTTCTGATACATTTCTCGTTTAACTATGGCCCTCCTCTTCTTGCTAAAAAATAAGTCTGAAGGAGGCATTTCTTCGACTGAAATCAAAGTAAGATCATCTTTAAATATGACTTCAAAATCGATATTTTTGTGACTTGACTGCAACAGTGTTAATGAAATAATGGGGTTTCCTATATTTGCAGTTAGTTGTTTCTCTGTTGTGTTGGTAAACAATTTATCTGGTGTAGACGATGATGTATCTTGTCCTTGTTTCATAAAGGCTTCGAGCTGAGCCTTTTCTTATGGGCCTAGTGGATTTGATACTGATGCTTCCAATTTTTCGATTGAGACTTTAGTTTATTATAGATTTTCCTCAGTTTCCTTTCCTCCAGATCTCCCTGTCTCAAAAACAGGAGGTACAGTCTTCTGTGTAGATGAAGGGGTTATCGATTCTCCTTGTAGTACCTTAGGAAAGCTATTTCATCTATGCCTTTGGAAATTGAAGAAGCTGACCTGTTGATCTTGTGACAGAGTTTGGACTCTTTCCAGTACTTCCTCGTATGACCTGGCTCCCCTGAATATTTTATCTAGTGGGGAATTCTTGTGCACATAAGTCTTTAAATTGTATTGATCCAAATGATTTTACATGATATTTTGTGGATCGTTCCTTTTAAATTCAATGTCAACTAACATGAAATCTTCTAGAGACACAACCTCTACTTTAGAATGGTTGAATTCTAACAACGGAAAAATACCAACCTGAAGAGGGAAGGTTGGCCATACCTCTTTCTGGGCCGATTTTAATTACTTACAGATGCCCCCTGTCATGGTCTGATAAGCCACTTCTCTGCATACCCGTTGATCTGGTAAAAACTTTGGGAGAGCATGGGGGGCGGACCAAGCACCCAAAAACCTTGATGTATGAAACGTTTTCTTCAATGTACCAGTCTACTATTTTGCCCAGGTTTTCCATGATTTTTTTTTAAATTCTGGGAGGTGGGAAATCATATAGGGCGATATGAATAGGAACTACTATGTAATGACATATTTCATAGAAGAAATAGTTGGCTTTGTATTCCCACAACTTGGAGTGATAGAAATGGATAGGTTCAACACTGGTTGGAGTCCAGATCCAACTCATCAGAGGGAAATGAGTCATAAAGAAAATACCACCCATGATGTATGATGACATATAAAAAGAGGCAGGTTTCCCTTTGGACTTTTCCAATTGGTACTCTGTGATTTCCTTAGCCAGGTTGTCTGATAACATCTTGGCCTAGTTGAAAGAGTAGCCCTCGGCCACTTCGTGCATAATTGGTACCCATGCCAACGGGAAGTGGGTCGAGTCCTTATTCCCAAATAACCTACATAACATCATAGCCCCATAAACCATATGTTCTTCTAACAATGTTGTGGCGTAAAGGTCGTGAGTGTCGGCTCTGAATTTCCAGGTTCCCCCACCAGTTCTTGATTAAATCAAGGTAGGTTTTATCATATTTCTTACATTATTTTTTATCGAACTCTATCATGAATGTAGCGTTGTAATTATATTTAAAAACGAGGGTTATTTTATACATTACTTGTATGTATTCCAGTCGAAAATACCCAACAACAACCTTTTGTGAGTTGTAAATGCTCCTGGTTGAAATGTCAACGTTTTCTAGGACCCAACCTATCATGTCATTATATGCAATGAGTCTCATGCATGCTGCTATTTTGTGTAGCCCTGACTGATCTATATCTTTGAATTTAGTTGCATGGGTGTCACTCACTTCATCACATGAATCTGTTGGGAAATGTATAAGATCATGCTCTAGAATATTGAACACCTATGTCCAAGATTTTACAGTATCTATGGCTCTCGGTGAGTTGTCTGATAGAACATCTGTGTTCGGATTTGTGCTTTCACCAACTTCTTTAGCCATATTTCATGGTGCCATGATATTGATGAAATTGGAACTGGGTTACCTGTTACAGGGGAATGCGTGAGCTTTCTCAGTTGGCTAAAACTTGTTATTTTGCGAAAATTAAAATGGAATTCAAAATCAAATATTTTTATTCACCTCAAGCATATTGATCTGAGAATACATTTACTGATGATAAATTTATTTACCTTAATGAGAAAATCTAGGTGGCGATCTGCAATCTATATTGAAATCATTGTCGTTGATTTGTGATTAATGCCATTAATATTGATGGTTCACGATTGGGGACTTGGATGAAATAGGTTTGAAAATTCCCGAATCACAAATTCACGAAAGATTAATTGCAAGATAATATTTTTTAAAACAATAATTAATCGTGTTCAACTTTAAGTGTTTTCAGGTATTCGAACTTCAAGATTTTTAACAGTAGCTCGAGATAGAATCCCTGAAACGCGAAACCGTGAAATGATTAATTATTGGATAATCGTTTTTTAGCTTTAATTAACCCCGTTTAAGTTTGAAGTGTTTCAGAAGTTTAGACTTTGAAGACTTCAAGATGTGTTGGATGATAAATGTTCGAACTTCCGAAGTGTGAAGTTATTAACTGTCTTTTAACCGAGATTAACATAACCGATTAAGATTTAATATTTTGGGATTTTGTTGCTTCATGGATTTGCAATTTAGCTCATCATTATATTTCCTAAGGGCCATTACCCGTAGTGATGTGTCGAGGGTGACGACATTTTAGATGACGTTTCGAGACCAAGGGGTCCCACTTGTTACTTAGATTCGTACGAATCTCCAGAGGAAAAATGTAGAAAATGGATGCCACATGTCAACCTAGGGAATATTCTAAAGATACATGTGTGTTATGCCTTGTGTCCTTCAAAATTTTATGAAATATTGATAATGAATTCTTTCGGGTTTCGAGGTTTTAAAAGTTATGACTTGTCGAAATGTCCGAAGTGCGAAACTCTGAAGCGACCTTTTAGTGATTTGGCTATTTAATAATTAGGTGGCTCCACCACTCTAAAGAGCTTAGGATCGTCAAATCAACTGAGGAACTCCATCAATGATGAATATTTCATGTGCCTTATTACGATTTAACCAGAGATGTTTTGTTAAGAACCAAATATCAATATAGCATAGAAAAACCTCAGAATAAGTACTCAACGCCTTGAAAAAGAGAGAATTTCAGATAATAAGCCTCTTCGAGGGGGAAACCTCCTTTTACCCCACATAAATTTTCAAGTACAAGATGATTCCAAATGAAAATGCCTCCTTGGTATATATAGGAGACTAGGAGGTATAATTACAACTAATGGAATAAAGCTGACATAAATAAAATAACATTATTAATCTAATATGCCCCAATTAAGGGGTAATGAGCCAATATTAGGGCTTAACATGCCCCTCCCCTTGAGACAAGTGGTGTCTGCAACGCTTGAGTAACTCTGGATTCTTCTGTATAAAAGACTCATCTTCCCATGTGGAATCTTCAGCCGGTAGTTTCCTCCATTTAATGAGATACTCTGAAATGGATTTATTCCTCAGCTGGAGAATTCTTGTGTCAGTGATGGCTTCAGCCTCCAATATGATTTGTCCTTCCTCGTCAAGTTCTAGTAATATAGTTTGAACTGGGATCTTGTCACCTGTAACCTTCTTTAAGCATGAAACATGGAAAACTAGGTGTACTCGTGAAGATACAGGAAACTCCAATTTGTATGCCATAGTACCAATCTTTTGCTGCACCTTATAAGGGCCATGGTACTTTGGTGATAATTTATTAATCTTCTTGGCTTTCTTGAGGAACATCTATTTGTATGGTTGTAGTCTTAAAAACACCCAATCCCCTACTTCAAAACTTCTTTCACTACGATGTTGATCTGCTTGTTGTTTCATGTGATTTTGT
>SNQJ01S0191327.1:4598-17998 GCA_010110895.2 Picea sitchensis
GTTGAATGTGTTTATTGTTTAAATGCATGTGGGTTAAATAACATCTGTATGAGTTATGTACAAAGTGGTGTTATAGTCTTCTTTTAAGAGCGATTAAACCTTAGTAGCAGAAAATGTGCGCTACAATGGGGGTTAGGGGAATTCCACCTAAACATAACCTTGGATACTTTGTGAGGTAGGTCAACACTAGGGAAATTAATCTATAAAGGTCCATTGTTGGATGGAGGAGGATCATAGGACTTAGTAAATTTTTCCTTAGAGGGAATATCGTACTGGAGGGATCAAGTAGTAATGTTAATATAAATTGAATCCAAGATGAGGATTTGGTAATTCCCATTACTGTGAGTGGTGGAAGGGGGAGGTGGTCCATATGGATGGGCTTCTAGAGTGGACACAAACTATTGTGATGGTAAAAGGTTTCTCAACATAGATGGTTATGATGAGGAGGGTGGGGTAGGTTGACTATTGGCATGCTTGGTAGCCTCAACTGCTTCCCACATTCGACACATTTTTGGTAAGAGGGGGAATTCATGAGTGTAATCCCCATAGACACCACAACTAGTGCAAGGTTTATTAGTTTGAAGGTTTTGGTTCTCCCCTTTCTTGGGATAGGGATTGTTACCTTGTCCTTGGTTTGTGGTAGGATGATTATCCCCAACATTGTTATTAGGTGAAATATTTTGATTCCCCTATGTCCCCTAGTTTTGGTTGTTCCACTTACATTTCCCCCTTATTTTCTTCTTATTATGATTAGGGAGTTTGGGATTGTTTTTCATGCATACAATTTCCCTTAAGGAGGGGGTGCAAACTAACTAGTAGGGGGTTGGAGTATCAATGTTGGAGGAGATGGGGTAGCTGGAGGTGGGCTAGGGAAATGGTAGTAAGGGATCACAACAACATCACTAGAAGGTGAGATTCCATAAGGGGTAACCTGACCATGTGGATGGCCATGGGGTATAGGGTAATATGTACTAGTTCCTATTTGAGATGAATCACATGAATGATCTTTAGGGGGGTTTTGATATCTATAGGAAGTCTGGACCCCACCATAAGGGTTACTATATCCACTAGTTTTGTGAAGATCAATAGGTTGTGGATAAGTATGGGAGATGGACCTGATCATACCATAAGCTTCATGTGATACCCATGGTGCAGACAAGTCACCTTAGAAAGAGCGAGGGACATCAATAAAGATGGTTTAAAGGTACCCTGATCGAGCATATATCATATCATACTGTAAGTATTTTTGAATGGTTTCTTTCTCGTTCCTAGGTAGTGTCATAGATACATATTTGGAAATGGGGGAAATAAGGGACTTTAGAAACCAGTCCATAAGGAAGGAATCACCAATTTGAGATTTCCACAATTATCGTCATCTATGCCACTCATGGATGTGATACGAGATGTGGGTAACAGTGGTTTGACAAAATTTAGTTATCATTTCTATCCCTATGTCATGGTGGACGAAGAGTTGAAAGAAGGTAAAGAACAATTTGGATATGGAATCAAAGGTTCTATGGGTGTTACCAAGTTGATCTATGTACCATTTGGTAGAAACACCTATTAGAGTGCATTGTAAAAGTATTAACCTAATTGAATCCTATGCTATGGAGTTAGAGGAACACCATTAAAGGTGGGAGGACATAATATGGTTAAAGGTTTATTCTCTTGGTTTTCCTTCAAAATTAGGGATATTTGATGGCAATAGTTTTGGCATAGGGGGATAATTAGTGTCATGGTGGATGGGATAATTAATAAACTTTTTCAAATCAGGTAGGTTTAAACTAACCATGAAATGCACAAAGGGTTGATTAGCATTGGGTCATGGGTTAGCTCCAACCATGGTGGAGCTTGGGTTATAAGGGGATGATGGACATCATATGGGGGATTTGGGACCATATTTGGATGTACCAGTACCCCTCAGTGGGGAGGGGGGATCCAAGTCAGATGAGATACAAAATAAGGGAGGTTTAGGGTGGGGGACTTTATGTCATCGAGAAAAGAGAATGTTACATTGAATGTGGAACTCATGTTGAAGGTCTTGTAGCCTACTATATTGTCTCCTATGGGGATTTATGGTGTCCTAATATAAGTATCTATCTAAGAAAGAAGTTAATAAAAAAGGATAAAGAAAATATAACAAAAGAAGAGTTAAGAAACTACTTAATCAAACAAACACTCTACATACTCAGGTGGTGCATTAGTGGTTTCAAGTGTATCTGCTAAGAAAATAAGGCCCAATTCAATAAGTTTCATCCTATCAAAAGAAAAAGAATCTAGCTTGCAATATCAACTAAAGTGGTAAAAAAAAACCTAGACTATGGATGGGGGCCTTCCAAACAACAAACAACATGGGGAGATGAGGTCTCCTACATAACAAAGTGAAGGTGAAAGAGACAATTATAACTATGAGGAAGAGGGTAGTGAGATGTCCTAAAGGACCATCTAAATTTGTCTCAGGTTCCCTCCCTCATGTGAGAGACACCTAGGTAAAAAACATCTAATATTGGCCACTAATATGCCTCTTCACAGACACGTGTAACAAGTTACCTTTCCTTTCTGCTGAAATGACATAGTTTGGGGATCTTTAGTAGTGAAAGAGAAAGGAGTCTCAATCACACCTCTACTGTAGAACTTAGCATTATCCACTCTCAGAGAAAACCTGTTACCGAACGGGTTGGGACCATGTCCGATAGAAAGGATTTTAGTTCCCTAAGAGGTAAAATTCTATGTCTCATATGTAAGTGACCAAGGGTAGTTGTTTGGATTCCTATTCCCAGGGTCCTAACCTAACTACAAATTTGTTTTAGTGTCCAAGGGGGCTTAAATGTTTGTTAAGGTAATGGTTAATGTTAGAAAAACAAGAGAACTGAGAAATAAAATAAAAAAAATGCAGAAATAAAACACAAAAGATACACAATACAATATAAACACAAATATACATGGTTCACCTAGTGTGGGATACGTCCACCATAGAAATTTCCAGGTCCTTCCTTATATTATCCAACAAAATGAAGGGATATAACCTACAACACACCCGCTGTAACTTCCTCTTCTTTCTCTCACAATATCCTCTCTCATAATACAATATTCACAATGATACACAACCACAATACAATTTTTTCATAAAATAGGGTTTCCTTTTAGGGAAAAACACCCTAACATAACTTCTATCGTCAAATCTGCGACCTTATAATGAATGGTCCAGATTTACTATGAAATTACAATATACATTTACAAGAAAAATTTTCCTTCGGGGGATTCGTCCTTGAATCCCCATCGGGGGACACTGCCCCTGAACCCCCATMAGGGGCCCACTTTTCCCCGAACCCTCCATCCAGGGGGATGAGCCCCCCGGACCCCGTAAGGGGGGAAAGCCCCCCTTGCAACCCCCCCACGTGGAGGGGTGAACAGTCTTCATGAGGTATAAACACGATTGAAAAAAATACCTATAAATGAGGAAGATAATTAGGATCCACAACCAATAGTTAATTTTAGGGATACGCTTGGAATCATGAACCAATCATATAATTTAAGGTGTGCTTTGTGTGCTTGTGGTTTGAATGAAAATTAAACTGCTGAAATTGAATTGCCAAAAAGAAATACTTTAAAAAAGTAATGGTACCAAATTCAAATTCTAAATATATATGAAAGTAAAATAACTAAATTACTAAGTGCCAACTTTTCCTCTAATTAAAACATAAATGAGTTGCATAAAAATTCAAAATTTTAAATAAAAAATTCTTTTTCAATTAATGCAATCAAATTCACAAACAAAATCCCTATTGTCAAGCAAAAATTTGGGGTTCTAAGTGGCCTTTTTATTTAACTAATGGTTTTATGAAAATATGAATTACACCTACTTTGTAACAACAAAAAATAAAGGCCTATGGATGTAACTAACAACTAGAAACAATGCAATGCAAACTAGCTATATGCCCTAACCTATATGCTTATTTTTATTTTTCTTTTCAAATTGAAATGACATGAAATGCAATGAAATAAACCTATAGGTATGAAAAACCATTGGAATGCAGAGCTACAACCTATTTGTAGAGGCAAACAGAGAGCCAAACCCCCAAAAAATCACTTGAAGGAAAGGTATGGAAACCCACCAGGGGGATTTATTCCTCAATCCTTTGTATTTTAGAGGGTTTCTAAGAAAATTAGTAAACTTATAGTTAACTAGGGATACTTATTGAATTATTTAATGGTAAAACTAGGATTGTTAAGTTCATTGGTCAATACACCAATTGACCCCCATTTGTGCATTGGTCCCTGGTAGCTGGCCTGCACCTTTGGCCTCAGCTTCACGAGAATCTTGAGTGGTTTTTGGCCCTTATTACTTGAAAACATGAAAATAAATCTACAGGAGGTTAATAATCCATAAAAATCTCATGAAAAACTGAAAAAAAACCCTTTACCACACACCCACAACCAGGCATTTGAGATTGGCTCAGATCCCCAGTGCAAATCTGCAACAAGGGTTAGAAAATTCATATATCTTGTGGTTTCTACATTATTACAGACAAATGGGGTTAGAAAAATAAAAAACCTAGATTTTGATAAAGAAATTTACGCCAAGGTTCATGCTATTCTTCAGAAATAAAATACATGTTGCAAAGAAAATACATGAACAAAAAAATAATCAAAGAATAAATGAAACATTTGTTTCCCAAATGGAAATATATTACAATATCACCTGTGTATGGATCTTGAAGTCATGGATATTCTAGTAGCCTCTCTATAGGAGGGTTCTTTTCTTCCCTGAGTATGTGGTTGTAGCTGCTATCCTCCTCCTCTGGCTGTAGATGGATGCAATAATGATGTGCTCCTCAAGAAACTAAGGTTTTTATGCAACTAGGGTTTCAATGGTAAAAGGGATAAACTAGGGAAAAATACACAATGAGGGAGATGAGAGAAAATATCCTTTCCACCTCAGCAAGAACCAACTATCCAACACATCAACATGCATTCAAGAAGGGAGAGAGGTGCCAACCCTCTCAAGTTGCCTTGAATTTAAAAATTCAATGTAATAAATTGTTATTAAATGCTGTAAGGCTTGAGTAGAGTCGAGTCATGCCTTTGTATAAGATATATATAGATTTGTATTTAATGGATGACTATAGGTTGATCTAGATCCGATTTGGACTAGAGTTTCATTTATTGTGATAAGCCTCAGTAGATGAGCGTTGTAATGGTGATTAGACACCACTAGGGTAGTTGGAGGGAAGGCTTGATGAGCCCCTCTTGTATAAAGCATTGTATTGTATGCCCAGAAGGGGTTCGATAGTTGTCGTTTTGGCTGCTAAGAGTTGATAGAAAATCATTGTAAGCCAAGGAGAGAAGATATGAGACTCTATTGTAGTCCGAGACTACACATATTGTAATTGAAATTAATATTAATACAAATATAACATTTTTTCTTGCATATGATTATGTGTATGTTTCCCTATGTTTTATGAATGTCATCTGTGCGTTTATGAATACATATTGTAGATGTATGTGATAGGTTTCATCTGCAGGGATAAGATAGAATTCACTATCTGTATGTGAGTTTGTTGGGTTGTTTTGGGTTCTTTTAGGCTAAGTGTAAGGAGTGCATGACAGAGTATTGAGAACTCCGTGAGCTAGGGAAATGAGTGCATATCTAAATTCTACTTCGATTTCAGAGGAGAATGTGCCAAGATAGTCTCAAAATCAAGAGGAGCCTCAAGGCTATTGAACACCTTGGAAGATAAACTGTGCAGAGAAGGCACAAAAGACAAAGTTGCTCAATACTCTGTAGAGCTCTGCCAGGTGGGCATTGCGTGGGTGCAAGGAGTGCATAAGAGAAATCTATTTTGAGTTTAGAGAGAAGAGTGCTAAGGAGAAGACACTACAGAGTTTCTGAACACTCTGTAAGAGTGCACAAAGCCAACCTCTTCTTAAGTGTTGGAGAAGGTGAAGAAAATAGATTTGCTGAACAACCAGGGATCTTGATATTAGCTCAGATCCCAATTGAAAATATGCATCAAGGGTTAGAAAATTCATATATCTTGTGGTTTCTACAATATTACAAACAAATGGGGTTAGAAAACTAAAAACCCTAGATTTTGATAAACAAATTTACCCCAAGGTTCAAGCTATTCTTCATAAATAAAAGACAAGTTGCAAAGAAAATACACATGAACAAAAAAAAATCAAAGAATAAATGAAATATTTGTTGCCCAAATGGAAAGATATTACAATATCACCTGTGGATGGATCTTGAAGTTGTGGATATTCTAGTAGCCTCTCTATAGGAGGGTTCTTTTCTTCATTGAGTGTGTGGTTGTAGCTGCTATCCTCCTCCTCTGGCTGTATATGGATGCAATAATGATGTGATCCTCAAGAAACTAAGGTTTTTATGCAACTAGGGTTTCAATGGAAAAAGGGATAAACTAGGGAAAAATCCACAATCAGGGAGATGAGAGAAAAAATCCTTTCCACCTCAACAAGCGCCAACTATTCAACACATCAATGTGCATTCAAGAAGGGAGAGAGGCACCGACCCTCTCATTTTTCCTTGAATTTAAAAATTCAATGTAATAAATTGTTATTAAATGCTGTAAGGCTTGAGAAGAGTCGAGTCATGCCTTTGTACATGCTGTAGATAAAGTCTCCTTTAATGGATGACTATAGGTTGATCTAGATCCGATTTGGACTAGATTTTCATTTATTGTAATAAGCCTCAGTAGATGAGCATTGTAATGGTGATTAGACACCACTAGGGTAGTTGGAGGGAAGAATCAATGAGCCCCTCTTGTATAAAGCATTGTATTGTATGCCCATAAGGGGTTCCGATAGTTGTCATTTTGGATGCTAAGAGTTGATAGAAAATCATTGTAAGCCAAGGAGAGAAGAGTTGCGACTCTGTTGTAGTCTGAGCATGCACATATTGTAATTGACGTTCATATTAATACAAAGATAACAATTTTTCTTGCATATGATTCTGTGTATGTTTCCCTATGTTTTATGAATGTCATATGTGTGTTTATGAATACATGCTTTATATGTATGTGACAGGTTTCATCTGCAGGGATAAAATAAACTTCACTATATGTCTATGAGTTTGCTAAGTTTTTCTGGGTTATTTTAGGCTAAGTGGAAGGAGTGAACGACAACGTATTGAGAATTCTGTGAGCTAGCACAAGGAGTGCGTATATGAATTCTATTTCAAATTCAGAGGAGAACGTGCTAGGTAGTCACACCATGATAGTCTCAAACTCAGGAGGAGCCTCAAGGTTACTGAACACCTTAGAAGAGAAACTGTGTAGAGAAGGTGTAAAAGACAAAGTTGCTGAATACTCTGTAGAGCTCTTCCAGGTGGGCATTGAGCGGGTGCAAGGAGTGGACAAGAGAAATCTGTCTCGAGTTTAGAGAGAAGAGTTTCAAGGAGAATACACTACAGAGTTTCTAAACACTCTGTAAGTTCAACAAGGAGTGCTTTGAGTAAGTGCAAAGAGTGCACATAAACAACACCTTCTGAAGTGTTGGAGAAGGTGAGGAAAACAAAGTTGTTGAACACTTTGTAGGGGAGATATGAAAGTGTGAATTGAGTAGATGTAGGAGATGCATCAATGAACTTGAAGGATTTAGGATTTAGGAGAAGACCTATGCAAGGAGTGCACCAGGCCAACACTTAGACAAGTGTTGAGAAAGTATGAATATTCAGACAAGTGCAAGGAGTGTGCGTAGGATTGAACTTGTTTCAAGTTCGAAATATCAGAAGAAGAGAAGAGAGTTTCCAGGAGGGTACAATAAGTCCTTTGAGGGAGAAGAAGGGTTGAGTCCCCTATAAATAAGATAAAATTCAAGGCTCGTGAAATATAGTGCAAGTGTGCACAGTGAACCTGGACAATGAGCAAAGGCCAAGGACCTTTACAGGTTCAAATTGTGAAGACAATGCAGGTTCACACTGAAGAGAGTGCAAGGAGATCTCAGGAGAGGGAACTTACTTCAAGTTTATATAATCTTAGGGGGGATAATGTTCCTAGAAGCGCAGATGAGACCCAAGTAGCCGAGCTCGCAGGAGGATCAAAGGCTGTAGCCTTTGACTATTAAAAATTCTTCCAATTCAGGAGAAACCCAAAGATTAAGAGGGAGGAGCTACAACTATCGTTAGATCATCTGTGAAGAGTTGATCTGGATTGTTGAATCCTACTTCCAGATAACAGGAGGAGTGCGTAGATGGAGAGAACAAATCCCAATCATCAGATCTGAGTGCGAAGGACCGACATACGTTGGTTCCAGGTAAAGTGAATGGAATTTAACCCATTTTAAGTGCACAGGAGAGCATACTCGCCCAATTCTTGGAGTCCCGAAGTGGATCAGGACCTTCCATCATCTAGAGGGATAGGTGGTGGAAGATATGGAAGTCTAGAGCAGAGGAAATCCGAGAGAATCCAGGTGAGCAACAACCAAATCCACCGAAGCTCTGAAGCCCGAAGCTCATCCAAACTGTTGGTGCTGGGGAGGGACAGATGGAGTATGATCTGAGACTCTAGAGGAATTGCACTTCAGGAGATTTCAAATGAGGTGGTTGTAGAATCGCCGAAGTCCCGAAGTGCCGAAATGGATCCTAGCCATTGGCACAGGAAGGAACGTGGCGATAGATCATTAACTCTGGAGGAGACGCACTCTGAAGGGTTTGAAGTGTTGAGCTTTGAAAATCATTGAAGCCCGAAGTAGTGGAGAAGATATCACCCGTCCGTCAGTCAGAGACACATGGCAGGAGATCCTACATCCCAGAGGAGTGAGTGCATATGGGTGAAGAACTCCCGAACTTGTGGGATTTGAAGTAGATCTGGGTCATCCATTGGTGAGGAAAGGTGTCATCAGATCCTGCACTCTGGAGAATATTCACTCTAGAATAATTGAAGTGGGAGGGCATGAGGATTCTCGAAGGTCGAAGTCCCAAAGTCATCCCAACCATCCTTTGGAAAAAGGCGTGTGGTGAAAGATCTGCCACTTCAGAGAAAATTCACTTGAGGAGGAAAGCAGAGTTGGTTGGATCAAGAACTCCTGAAGGCTAGAGTGCCAGAGTTCATATTGACCATTCCTTGCAAAGGACACATGTCAGCAGATCGTGGAATTTAGAACAATAGTACTTCGGAAGATCCAAGGTGGAGAAGGGTGGAGAACTCCTAAAGGATGAAGCGCAGGAGTTCATCTGAACCATCATATCAGGGTGACATGTGTCATAGGATCCCTCACTTTGGAGGTTGTACACTCCAGAGGATTCACGTGGTGGTTTTTCAAAATTTACCGAAGTGCTAGAGCCTGAATTTGTTGTGGGCCATTGATCTTACAAGAGAGAATGGACTATTGATTTGCAAGGTGAAAAATGGAGGATGAAGGTTCACTCTGTTAGAAATCCACTTCGGAGGGTTTGCAGATTGTGCATGTGGATTCGACCGAAGCCCAAATTGTCGAAGGAAGATACTGATCCATAGATCTCATTGAGGAACAATGAGCATTGATCTTGTTTCTGTGGTTTCAGAGGATTGTGACTCTGGAAGAATTGGCCACAACATGAGGCAAGAAAGACTGAAGCCCGTAGGTTGGAATAAGAACCTTTTGAGGTTAGCCCCAGGTCTCAGCCCAAGGTCATATGGAGGAAGGGTCCTAGAATAGAGATCTAGCACCAGTTGTTCAAATTCTTCAAAAGGGTCGGGAAAGAGCCCGCAGGGTTGGAAAAACCTACACTTTGAAGAAAGGGGGACTTGTGAAAATTTATTTTGGTTCCAGCAGGGGCCCGAAGAGTTGATTCGACTTAAGTGATTGAACGATCCTAGATCAGGAGGTTGCACAACCCAAGGAGGAAGAGGGGGGTCACCATCAAGTGGTATCAAAGCCTAGGAAAAGGTTCCTTCCGATACCATCAAGTGGTATCATAGCTAATTTTCATATTGTTAGGACCACACAATGTACCTTTTTGCCCATACTTTTTTCCACCATTACACTCTTGTTTCACTCACATTTAAACTCATATTATCACTTTATCCTATCTTTCCAAAGGTATACAACGTCTCTTCTCTTTACTATACGTTTAATCTGTTTTGCATATAATTTTACATCACTCTCGTACTTAACCATTGATTAGAAATGTATAAGTGCTGAAATAGTTTGAACTGTAGATTAGCATTGAGGTCTGTTGCTGAAACAACAACTCAGAAGATGTTACACAGTCTGTGGTCGACAATGCTGAAACACAGAAGCTGTTACACAGTTCGTGGTCGACGATGCTGAAACATAGAAGAAGCTGTTACACAGTCCATGGTTGATGATGCTGAAACACAGAAGAAGCCATTACACAGTCCGTGGTCAACGATGCTGAAACACAGAGGAAACTGTTACATAGTCCATGGTCAACGATGCTGAAACACAGAGGAAGCTGTTACACAGTCCATGGTCAACGATGCTGAACAAAAACTCACACAGATTGACTACAACAACTACACCATGAGCCAAGCATCAACCGTCGTTGCTGCCTGAGAAGTGCTGAAACAGTCAGAACACAAATCCTGTGGCTGAAACAGCCCGCGATTTGCGATGCCGAAACATCATACAACAACAGTAACAAGAAACAAATAAAGAGCTGTTACTCCAGTCGTAACAACAACACCTCACTCAACACTCATAATAGCATTCTGTTGCGGGAGACTAGGAGACCCTATTCCAGTTTAGAAATTCGATCTGACTAAGAATAGGACCCAGATATACACCTATAATTTGTTTATCAATTATATCGAAGGGATTCTCCTCTTTAAATAAGGGGAAATCATCATTCGAGGGGGGATCTTTAGTTTCGTACTAAGAAGGGTTTACAGAGAAGGATGTACTTTATTTCAGATTGTAATATGATACATTGATAGATGAATAAAAGACTGTTCTGAGCATTTCTCTCTAGCCTTTTTGTTTCAGGGGAATCTTGTGAGAAGGGAGGGCCCACCTTCTTCACAAGATTCACCCGTTAGTTTTATAGTGTGTTAGTGTGATCTCTGTTTATGCCTTGATTAATTTCTGTTTTGCTGAAACACTACTTTAATGAATTCTGCTTTTCTGAAACACTACTTTACTGAACTCTGTCTTGCTGAAAACTCTGCTTTACTGAACGTTACATTTTTTTCATGTGATTCATGCTTGGGTAACTGCTAATAATTTTAGTTAGAAATCCTGTGTGATGAATTTATGAAATCTTGGTAATCAGAGACTGGTGCTGAAGGTTCCTGCTTAGGAATTAGGGTCCTGTTCTCTGTTAGAAATAGTTAGCCTTCAGTTATTTTAATGAGTGTGCTAATCAGAGACTAGTGCTGAAGGTTCCTGGTTGGGAATTAGGGTCCTGTTCTCTGTTAGAAATAGTTAGCCTTCAATTATTTTAATGAGTGTGCTAATCAGAGACTCGTGCTGAAGATTCCTGCTTGGGAATTAGGGTCCTGTTCTCTGGTTACAAAATAGTTGGTCTTTCCTGTTGAAAGCATCTTGTTGATATTTCAATGTAATCCAGGATTCTTCAAATTAATCATTCCTTTAAGCTCTACAATAGGTAGGTTGCTTTCATGTAATTCAAGTTAGAACTTCAGTTTGTTCAAGGCAAGTGTGATCAATATAGTTTTTTACTACAACTCTAGGTTGCTTTTGATATTGAGAATATATAGTGCGTGGTTACCTTTGAAATAAACAGACTTCCCTGGGTTGACAATTTATGTAGCACTTGATTGTTTAGATTAAATAAGCAATTATAGTGACCAACATTTTGGCGCCATTGCCAGGGAAGGTAATTATATATTTCAAAAGCACTTATGATTTTTCAGATACAAAGATTGCATGAGAGGACGCGGAGACCCCAGAGACACTGACCCTACAGGTGGCAGGGGAAAAGGAAGAAGAGGAAGAAAGACCTATATTGACGAGATTATATCAAAGTCTTAATCTGCTGCTCAACGTCCAAACCTTCAGAAACAAAAATCCCATCCTTCATTTCAAGCAAAATTTGAAACAGGGAAAGAAGTTTGGAGTCTTGAGACAGTCCAGAAACCGACAGGAAACATTGAGGATAGAGCAAGCGCAGCAGGGGAGCAGACATAATAAAACATGGATGAGTACAATGAAGAATTGCATCATGAAGAACAGGTAGGTCCTGAAGGAGAGGTAAATGATGAAAACTCTTTCTCCACATTAGGATTTCCTATTGCTGATCTTCCTAGAGGAGTAGCCCCCATGAATAAAATTCCACTCTCAACACTACCTAATTTTCATGGTTTGTCTTCAGAAGATCCCGATGAATTCCTTTTTGAGTTTGATATATTATGCAGAAGTTATGATTANGTTTCCAATGCTAAAAAATTAAAGCTATTTCCAGCAACATTAAAAGGAAATGCACTAAGATGGTTCATGAGTCTTGGAGGCCATGTAATCACAAGATGGGACCAAATGAAACAGAAATTCCTGAATAAATACCAGGACTATTGCCGAACAAGAGAAAAGAGGGAGGAGCTATTTAAGATGATGCAGAAAGAGGATGAAAATCTAGAGGACTTTGTAGAAAGGCTACAGTATAATCTACAAAGATCTAGTCACCCCAATGTAAGTAAAGATATCCTCAAAACTATATTATTAAAAGGAGTAAGGGATGACTGTCTAGATATGCTGAGTATGCTTGGAAAAGGGGACATATCTAAGGAATCATACGATGAAATTGTTAATTTATGCAAAAGATGTTCAAGGGGAGCTTCAAGAAATAGATCAAACAATAGGGACACCACATTTTCAAGAGTCCAAAAATCAGCCAGTGGGGGAGCAACAAGAGTCGAGATAGGTAATTTACTTGAAGGTTTTAAAACTAAAATGTTAAGCTCTTTTGCCTCACAAATTGACACCCTGCAGATTCAAAAGAAGCAAGCAGAAGCAAAAGCAGCCCTATCCATCTTTTGTTCTCAATGCAGAGACAAACACCCACGAAGGGAATGTCCATTGGACAAAAAACCAATCTGCACCATCTGTGATAAAGATCATGAAACTCAACAATGTCCATCTTTACCAGGGATCAAGGCAGCATTACAACCAATGAACGAAGAAGCTGAAGCTATCTATCTGTTGACACAAAGAAGGAAATGGCAACCGTGGGGACAAGGTATGAATCCTAACATGCCATTTACATCTTCTAATCGTTGGAATAATTATCCTTCTTTCAATCAAATGAGTTACCCTCCCTATAATCAAATGCAATATCCGAATCAAATGAATTACCCACCCATGCAACAAACTAACCCACCCTTTGTTGATCCATCAATGTGGACTCCTTGGCCTCCACAACAACAACAACCATATCAAAACCAATGGAATCCAAATTGGAGAGGACAACAACTCCCCTTCCC
>SNQJ01S0191328.1:4930-17998 GCA_010110895.2 Picea sitchensis
ACCAAGTACAAGAGATGTAGGGTCATACAAGACAGTAAAGAAACATCTAATTCATATTCATGAGCTATACCAGAAGATAACAGTTCTGAATAACTAAGCTAAACAGAATTAAATAACAGAGTAGTGGAATATATGAAAAGACTGATATATAATAACCAAAGAAGACTGTGATTCATATAACATAACAGAGTCAAAGTACATAGCCAAAGTATCCAGGATTGAATCCCCCCTCGTCCCACTCATATCTTCAGATTTATAGCTTTATAATAAAATTTCAGATCCTAGAAGAATGGATCAAATATACTAAAGATAGAAAGTCAAAACAATTTTACAAAAAGAGAGGAAGTGATCCTCAAAATGAGGTCAACTCCTCATTTCATGGTCTTCAGATCATGTAGAAACTTTGTGTTGTGCAGATAAGCCTTCCAAGGCTGTTTGATATCCTTTGATGAAGATAAATTCAAATTTTCCAAGTTTAGAAAAAACCCTGATTTATTTGTCCCCAAAAAGGTGTCAAATCAACTTGAAATCCTCCTCTAACTCCTTTGCATCAAAAGTGGATCTTATATTTGACATTATAATTCGATATGTATCTTTGGAAATCATTTTCAAGAGATTCGGTTGAAAATAACTTTGATCTGGGAAAAAATACACCTTCGTTGGCCAGTCTCAGGTTTCACCAGCTATTTCACCTTAAGATTTGCTAGTTAGCTGGTGAAAGATCTGCTTTTCACCAGCTAACTGGTTATAATTCTTCCTTCTGCACTGGTGAAAGTTCTATTTTGGTCAAGAAGGAAACCTTTCATGATCAACTCAAATTTATTGTTTGCGTTAATGATGTTGCAGTCAACTTAGATGGTTGGTGATGATTGGTGAAATGCCATCACAACAATCATACCCTTCTTACTTAAACTCTTCACAATGTCGATTATACGCAAGGAAATTGTTGAATCCAAACCAGGCGTGGGATCATCAAAGAACAAGATATAAGGATCAGTGAGAATATCAAGTGCAATACAAATGCGTTTCTTTTCACCTTCATAAATTTCTCCAAGCTTCCTGGTCTTCGTCTTCAAAAGCCAAATGTAATCATGGTGATGACTGGCCACTCATAATGAAAGATTGAAGAAGGATTTGAGAAGCATGAGTTTGTTCCGGTGTTCCTGATATTACAACAAGGCCTTCAGTTTCCCCAGGTCTAGGGTCATGAATTATAACTTTGGCTCCAGAAATCTGTTGAATCTGAGTTAAGTTGTTTCCATTCTCCCCATATATAGAGCCAATGACACGTTCTGGTACAACAACCTCTACAGTTGTATTTGTTACAACAACTGATTGAATTTCACTTCCTAAGCTTCCTCTTTGTGGAAATCCTCTTCCATAGTCAGTCATGTTCCTTACACTGCCAGCACCCATTCCTTGCACTGCCCATGGACCTGGTGATGGTGGTTGGTTAATGTTGTGATTCATTCCTCCAGGACAATGCATGTTGGGAAGGAATGTTGAACGATCAACATTGTGAGGTAGCCTACCTCCTTGATCAATGTCCTATAGGGGTCCTCCCAAATGAGGATACATTCCAGGAGGTGAGCCAGGTTAAGGCCTTCCCCTGTATGGTGCCATTGGACCAGGAACTGAAGGCATGTGTTCAGGGTAAATACCAACACCACCAAATGAAACAGATTTTTCTAGAAATAGATTGTTTTGCAGCCTTGTTGGTATCTGTACAAGTGCTTATTGAACTACCTCATGTTCATCAGTTACCTATAGACAAAAGGAAGTTTTACATCACCATTTCCCGTGCACAATATTTTGGATGTTAGCACCTGTATAACGCGTTCTGTAACACTGGCATCTGCAATCTTAAATGGGCAAACTCGACCCTGTCAAAACCCAATGAAGTCATAATGTTGTCCATTTATTCAACAATTGAATAATTTGGCATTCAAGGTTATGGTGGCATCAATTCCCATAATTTTGGCAGATAACCCAATCTTCTTGACACCTGTATGACATCTAGCTCCCCATGGCTCGATTTGCATGCAATCTATTGTCTTTTTACCTGTCAAACTGTCCAGAATGCAGCTATACTTCATCAAATCCACAACATGCACATCTTCTGCCTACAAAATCGGGCATCTAGACTCAGTGTTTGTATGCAGACTTGTAACTGAATATCCAAAAAGGGAGAACGCCATCTGCACAATCTCTGACACACCTGGCAGTTGTCTTTATTTTGCTCGCAGCAAATATTTCCCCATCATCAGGATATTTGGACATTTTTGGAGTTGGCTTTATAACTTGTCTCGACTTATTGTTTGGTTTGTGCATGTAGCTTGACATATGGCTTGTGATTTGAGTTTGAATAAATTTAGGACACTTTAAAGAACACACCATATTTTGGTTAAAATAACAAAATAAAAATATATATTTTTTATTTGCAAATCTAAGAGGCATAAAACTAGGGTTTAGGCTCTAACAAAAGGGCTTTGGGAATGCAGATCAGAAGGCAGATTCATAGGAGTCTTTGGGAAAAATAAATCAATGGGAACTTCTCAAAAATGTCTGGAAACAGTTGGAGATCGTGACACTGGTAAAAAATGGAAAATCTAGCTTAAATTGGATGAAAGCGCTAAAATTTACCAGTACATTTTGAGTGCTAACAGTGTCCAACTTAGCTTCCATTGAATCCATCTCATTTTGTAGTTCATTTATGTCCCTACGCATTTATTCACCTTCATCAAGAGTCCAAGTAGGATTTTCTGGAGGCTTATTTGGTGTAGAAGTTCCCTTTTTTGGTGGCATGTTGGCCAAGTATCACTTTTGAACCTTGATTTTGAATGTCCCTACGCATTTATTCACCTTTCATCAAGAGTCCAAGTAGGGATTTTCTGAGGCTTATTTTGGTGTAGAAGTTCCTTTTTTGGTAAGTGGCATGTTGGCCAAGTATATCACTTTTTGAACCTTGATTTTGGAGGTATTTTGCTAGACAATATTTCTTCATTGTATCTCCCAAGTTTCAAGCCTTCTGGGTATGAAAATTATTTTATGTAGTTCTATGATATTTCTTCTTTGCAATTCTACAGGTCTGATCAAAATTGATGTGCCATGGAATTTACAGTAACTTCCCAATAACTGGCTGATTTGTCCTTTCTAGGAGATCTCACCGTCTCTGTATAGCATATTCTACACAAAATAATTGATATAAAAATTCTGAAAATCACACCATAAATACTATAGACTGTCCACGATCCAATGGAACCAGTCCCACTCAATTCTTGATAATTTAGAATAAGTTATGATTGTTTTAATTGAAACATCTACTTGAGAATAGTCAATAGGACTAGTCGATTAACTTATCTTACATAGGTTTTATATACAAATTTAAGATGACCAGAAGCTGAAATCGCTTTACCATAGATACCTTACTAATATGGTAAATATCCTCCATATTTCTGAAGGTCTAAAACATTACAGAAATTGTTTTATGAGAAAATTCCGCAATGACTCAGTTCAAGATGATTCCATAACCCTATTCAGTACAAGTTGTATCTACGAAAGTATAAGATATTAGGAGCTGAATTTGAACCCAACGCATTCTTGAGCCGCTTCACTAAATATCCTCCAAGCCGCTCCTTCATAATCGTTGTAGAAAACAAGAGAAAAATCTCCAAGGTGTCTCAGATGTAGCAAACAAAACCCTCAAGACCTTCAACTCGACAACCATAAGGTTAAGAACCAACATCAATATAGCACAGAAAACCTATGCTCAACGTTTCTTGAAAATAGATCATTTCAGATAATGTTCTCGAGGGGGCAACCTCCTTTACTCCCCACTTAAATGTTCAAGTACAAGATGATTCAAAATGAAAATGTCTCCTTGGTATATATAGGAGACTAGGAGGTATAATTACAACTAATGGCCTAAATCCAACATAGATAAAATAACATTACTAATATAATATTCCCCAATTAAGGGGTAATGAGCCAAGGTTATCTGGCAAAACTTTTCCCCAATCAAAAGTATAACCCTCTGCAACTTCATGAATTATAGGCACCCACTCTATAGTAAAATGTGTAGGGATTTTCTTTCCGAACATTATACAAAGCATCATGGAAATATACATAATATGGGCATCACAAAAGGATGTAGAGTATGTGCCATGGCTATCAGATTTGAATTTATTTTCATTTCCCCACCAAGTTTTCACTATATCATGAATAATTCTATCATATTTTGTACATTCATCATCCTCAAGCTTCATTATAAATGATGCATTGTAAGTATATTTGGGGTTGGAAGTTAATTTATACATTACTTGAATTTCCTCAGGTTGGAATGATCCAACAATGGTATTCTTATGACCGTGGATGGTTCTATTCGAAATATCAACATGTTCTAAGGCCCATCTTATCATATCAGTATATGGCATCAGTTTCGGCTGAGTTGTAGCTTTGTGAAGTTTTGAATTAGCCACCTATCTTAGCGTGTTTGTGATTGACTCATCTTCTCTTTCGCTTGAATCATCAGAATAGAGGAAATTTTCCTGCTCCAATATTTCATAAACCTTCTTCCATGTTTTAATAACATCTTTCAGGAAAGCAGTAGTATTTGAAATAATGTATGAATTTGGGTTCATCTCCTATGCAAATGGATCTTGCTTATTTCCTGCTTTACACGGTGCCATAATTTTTAGTTTTCCAATGTTATCCCTCCTACAAGAAGTAAAAATCTATGAGTCCAAACTACTGAATGCAAAAGTTATGAATGAGAATGGAAAAATGATATGAAGTTCAAAATGATTTTATTAAATAAAAACACTAAACTCTAATTATCTTTACATTTAATCCCATGACAGGGTAATCATGCCAAATCTATCAAATTTATTACCTGACGGTAGTAATATTTTCAAATATTTTACCTTAACTACGTTAAATACACATTTAATAATCGTGATTAATGAGGATAAGTTACTTCGACACTTTAGCATTCAGGAGTTTCGAATGAGGAATGATAGAGATCTCCCGAAGGCCGAATTCATTGAGAAATTAACCATCCCTTAATTGATTGTTTTGTTTTAATTAATCACAGTTTATGGTCACTTTAACTTTAAGTTCTTCGGAACTATGGGACACTGGAACTTTGGGGCTTCATGAGTTTTCATTAGTGATGCATAGAGTTGTCCTGAAGGCTGAACTCACGGAGTGATTACTTATCGTTAATTACACATACTAAAACTTGTTTTACCCATTAATCTTTGGTGCTTTATAATTTCGTTCATTTCGATACTTCGGTGCTCGGACACTTCGACACTCTGTTTAAATTTGTTTTCAATTTTATCTTCCAGAGGACAATATTTCGAAGTGATATGGCAGGATGACGTCACTTCTATTGATGTGTCATGAAAATTTGAGTGACACATGTCACCTTAAATCGTGTGAATTTTATGACCAAGAGTGCCCAAACTGAGTTCCATGTGTCACCACGTGTAAAGAGTGGTAGCTGGCAGAGGACGTGTCATCTGATTAATTAAAATATTTTGTGGAAAATCATAACTCCAAGAATATGGAGCTTCGCGACTTCGGGATTTTTAAGACTTTAAACATTTTGAGCTTGAACTCTTGAATCACGAAGTCCTGAAGTAAACTTCGTATTTCTTTTTTATTTAAACATTTCGCAATTTTGGAACTCTGAAATTGTGAGAGTTGTCGATCTAGATGACTGCCAAATTTTAAAGGTTGGTATTTGATCTGCCCTGTCAAGATGTAATAGAAAATATTTTAGTCTAAGAAATGATATTCCTAAAGTTTAAAACTTTATTTTGAAAAGGACAAAACAAAAAGGAATTTGAAAAATTCATTTTTATTCGAAAATTTCATTTATGTTCTAACATAGGCTCCATCTAGGGATTTTGGCTCCCTATGAAGCACGTAAGAATAGTAGACCAGGTGCCTTTATTGGGTAAATGGAGTCATTATTGTTTTTTTTATTTTTTTATCTAAATGTTCTCTTTCTTTTTTGAAATTTAATCTTATATAGAAGTGATAAACATAACCATATCTAAAAATCTAAAGCATGCTTGGTGATTGATTTCAATTCAGGCTAATACGTGTTTTCTTTTATCAAAATTGATTCCAGAATTGTCGAGCATAATCAAAGTAAATTTAACAAAAATATCAAACTTTAACTAACTCTGTTCGCTCTCAAGGTTATAAATATGCAAAATGTGTTTATTTAAAGAATCCCAGTTGGTTCAGGATATAAATATTATTGAAAAAGAACCAAATAACAGAGTATATTATACAAATGTGTAATACATCCTTACAAAAGTCATAGATATTTCTTCACTACCAGCAGGCCTGTTCAGTACCCCAATGAAGTTATCTATATCTCCCCTTATTGAACTTTCTTTCACCACTTCAAAAACAAGCTTTAATTTAACTTAGATGAGGACAATCAATATATGAATTTCCTTTCATCATATCTATTTGGACAAGATGGGGGCAATCAATTTGTGAATTTCCTTTCACCATATGTCTTTGATTTTATTACTTTGAAGTGGGGGAAATAAATTGTATCTAAGATACAAGGGATGACATATGTTTCTGATCTGATGAAAAATGGTATGTCTACAATTTTAAGAATAGTCTGAGATTAGTTTTCTTTCAATTCTAAGTATACCTTCGCCTATAGGTAAATTAGGAAAAAAATGTTTTTTTTCAGGGATAAACCTTGAGAAAAGTCGTCAGTTGAAATCTAATATTAGGGATAAAAAAAAATTCAATTAAAATCAAGAAACATGAAAAATCTTCGCCCGACTTGTTTTTAAAAAATATTCTTTTAATTTTTTAGTGTAGGCTAAGTTTTGTCATTTCTACAAAGACTAATATGATTGAAAAAGAAAAATAATTTTATTTGTAGAAAGGACTAGAGTGAAAGGTGACAAATATATCATAATTTCAAATCATCTCAAATGAGCAGAAAATAATTCACATGAACTTCTCTGTCAGGACAAGACTCTTGCTTTGCTCTATTCCATAGCCATATTCTAACCTTTATGTTTTTCTTGTAATTATTGATTTATTTTCGTACCGGTGATGATCGAAGACCCAATAAGAATGTTGTTACAGATCCTTTCTTCACCACTTCTCCAATGTTTTTCAGCTAATGATGAAGCCATGTTTCAATTCATGGGAATTATCCCTCATCTCTGTTATAACTAGGATTTTCATATTTAATAAAATAGTAGGGATAAAGAAGAGAAGTTGTTACTTGATTTCCTTCAAAATTTTAAATAGGAATTGTATTTATTCATCACCTTATTCTAGAGATTCTGAAAGATAGTAAAATATGAGTCATGGACGTGATGACTGTGAATGTTTTAATTGCACAATATTTACTCTTCAGGAAAAGTTTCAGGAGCAATCATAAATTATTCAAGAGCTCCAAGATTCAAATTTTCAACTTCACTAGCAGATTCGATCTCAAAAAGTGCAACATCGTGAGGATTCGGCGACAATAACGAGAGTTGTGAGTCAAAACACGATGTGTTTAAGCTCTCATCATCGACAGTTGATACTTTTGCGAAGGAGACAACCACCAATGAACATTCTTGCAGAATTAGTTGGGTCCAGAGTTTCTACAACGTCATCTCCTTTTCCTGTAGACTATTCACCTCCAGCAGATCATCAAAATGTTGAATAACTTTGACCATTGGCCCTTCAATAAAATGCATAATTTCAACAGTTAGACGATTCTATGGAAGCAATGGACGTAAAGAACAAAGAAGATATAATTCATATTAGTATTCATCAGTAGGAGTCCATGTTTACTTTTGTTTTTGTTTATTGTGGCTACCAAAATTTGACAAAACTATGAAGGATCAAAATGCAGAGAAATAGGAAGTTACTGTAAAAAAATGTCAAGTTTTGAATATATAATTTCTGAACTTTTGCATTTCAAAATTGTTATAATGTTTTCGAGGCCCTATTCTCTGAAATTTTCAACTATTTTTTTCAAGAGGAGTATTGTTTTATTAACTACAGAGTGAGTTTTATTCATGAAAAGTAAAAGATGATTTATTTTATGTAAGATTTTTTTTTATATTTTTTTTTTCCTTGAAACAAAATCAAAACCATTATTTTCTTGGAAAATATTTACATACATTTTAGCACTCAAAATTACTCAAATAAGTTATTAACCCAAAAAAGAAAAAGAAATGAAAATGCCAATGTAAATCCAATCCAAACCGATACATACAATGGAAACTAAAAAGTAAAAAATAATTTACCGCATAAAATGTTTTAAAAATCACCCATTGATAGGGGCCTCAAGAATTTCTCCATTTAAATTTTCGAGAGAGAATGAGTTTCTCCCTTCAATTGATGCAATTTTGAAAGGACCAAACCAGATATGGTCAAATTTTCCATGTTTCCCATCGTCTTCTTTTATGGCCTCCCACTTCACGACTAAATCTACAGGAAGAAACTCTTTGTATTTGGATTTCTTATCAAATATGGCCTTCATATTGTCTCCACTTCTCTCTTGCTCTGTTGGAATTCAATTATTTGATTTATTCTTCTCATAAAATAATTCGGTTCTTCATTAGCATCCTACCAGAGTTTCATCATAGGAAGAGAAATATCAATAGGAAGAATAACATATGTGCCATAAACTAATTGGAAAGGAGACATACCTATTGATTTCTTGGTGTCGATTATGTTTTCCCATAGAGTGTATTTTAAATGTATATTCCAAGCTTTCTTATTTTTTGTCAAAAAAAAATTAATTATCGTCATTAAACTTTTATTAGATGACTCTGCCAGCCCATTTCCCTAAGGATAATAAGTGTTAGAATGAACCAAAATGATATTATATTTTTGACAAAAATTTATCATAAAAATAGATTTGAAATCTTGTGCATTGTCTGTGACTATTTTCCTTGGACAACCAAACCTTGCAAGAATTTTCTCTTCCAAAAAGTTTATTAATGTTGAATATGTAGCATTCTGAGTTGGAATAGCTTCTACCCATTTAGAAAAGTAATCAATAGCAGTTAAAATTAATTTGTGTTGGGAAATTGATTGTGGATGAATCTCTCTGATGAATTCTAGGCCCCATTGTTGGAAAGGAGCTTCATCTTTGATAGGAACTAAAGGTAAGGTGGGGACATGTTGGATCATGTTGTCATTTATGCCAATGGTTTGATTGATTGATGTCAAGTGATTAAATGATTGATTGATGTAAATGGATTGATTGATAGGTTGGATTGATTGATGATTGATGAACAATGTATATGTATTTTCCTTGATGAGTATGATAGATGTCAAGTGGAAACCAATCGATGAAGATGGATCAATGAGTTGTTATTGATACATGATGAAGATGGAATCTTTGATATATGATGCATATTTTGACTCATTATTTTCTTGTCATGGTACAAATGGATGAACTCCAAAGTGGTCCCCTTATGGTGAAAGCCCTCATGGGAAGACACTTTGTGGTTGAGTTATGGTTAAGAGAACCCATGTTTGTATGTGGAATAAAGAGAAGAATATCAGTGATTTTGTTGGTGAAACTATCCTAGATGGATATTGCTTGTCATTCCATTTTCGGTGGTATGTGGAATGCCACATAACTCCTCACGGTTTGAGAGTTATGGCCCTAAGAATTTGAAGGACCCCCATATGATGGCTTGAAGCCCCATAAGGTCAAAAGAAGTCGAAGTGCCTTAAAAGAAGAAATCATTATTTAAATGATAAAGTAAAGTGACAAAGTCAAGGTGTATTATTTAAATAATAAAGAAAAGTGACAAAATCAAGAAGGAATATTTAAATGATAAAGATTGGAGAAATTTATATTTATGGAAAGTGGTTAACCCTAAAATAAGGAGAATAGGTTAAGTGATCTAGAAATGGGTTAAATAACCTAGAGGATGAAAGTATAAATAAGATAGAAATGGTCTCTTGTAAGATATCCTTTTTGGTTGATCAATGGAGAGCTTCTTGTGAGATTACCTTTTGGAGTGTTGATGGAGAGATTCTTGTGAGAGAATCTTTGGTGTGGATCTCTTGAGAATGATTGAAGATCTATTTTGAGAAAGAGAGCATGATGAGGATATCATGGACACATCAAAGTTTCGTCAATATAAGAGATATTGATGGAAAAAGTCTCGGAGTTTCAGAAACCCTAGTTTCTGATGTGTATGTGGGTTGTAATGGGCCAGGGCACGTACATACGCGGGTTGTATGAGGACAGGGTGCATGCAGTGGATAAAATCATGGAGATTTGTGTTTGAGCTGATGATTGGTTGTTGAATATTGAATCAGGTTCCATATCTGCATTCTATGGGCTCAGATATGTCATTGAGACACTGGTATGGTTACATTATTGTCTTTATGGATAATATTGCTTGTTGTGTTGTGAATGCTTGGGGGATTCTTGGTATGGATGTTGTGATGTGGTTTATGTTGGTTGATGGAGTGAGAAGTACTCTTGTGGTTCAAATGTGATATGATTGCTATGGTATACTAGTTTCTTGTACATTATTGAGTTAGAATTCATATTGATTGGTTGTGGAGCATGAGTAATCTATTGGCGAGCTTGGATGTGTTGTGTTTAGTGGAAGATAGAAGAAATTATTCTTGCAGGTTGCAGAGGATCTGAGTGTGTGATGAGAAAAGAAAAACCCTAGTTACTCATAATTATACACATGTTGCATTGTAGATTGGCCGTGTACATACGCGGGCTGTAGTGAGCCAAAGCATGTACACATGCAGGCTGCACTACTAACAGGTTGCATACCTATTGCAGATTGATATCTGTTGAGGATTGTTGCCTCATCTTAGTTGGTGCCAAGGGTGTAAGTTGAGTCTTGCATTATAGAGCTAGTGCTCTTGTAGAGTTTTACTCTATTCAGTTGTTGCTAAAAAAACCCAAGGATTGTAGTCTGTAATAAAAAGAAAATTGTACATACATCTTGTGTTCTTTGTGTTCCTTGTGGTGATCACTTATTGATGATCTATGTTGTTGATATATGTTCACATCTAACTGGTTATAAATGAAAACAATGAGTAATGAGTAAAAGTTGAATGTTAACTAATGAGTTTTGTAGTTTTGGTAAAAATATCCCCACACTCATTCACCCCTCCTCTAAGTGTGGTAGGTGTGTCCAACAATTGGTATCAGAGTAGGCCTTCACTACAAGCGTTAACAAGATTGAAGGAGATCCATAGACACACAAATGGATGATGAATTTCCAATCCTTGATGAGGAAAACTATTATACTTGGAGAATAGAGATGAGATTACATTTGAATATAATGGGAGCAACGATTTGGAAATAATCCATTGGTGGATTAGTTCCTTTGAAGAACAAGTCAAAGTTTGCAGCTCAAAGGGAAGGAAAGAAGACCGATGCATTGTCTCTCAAGCCATTCTTAGTGGAATTTCAAGCCCTATCAAAGAGAGCATAGGACAATGCACTTCTTCCAAGGATCTATGGATAAAGCTAGAGGAGACATATCAAAACAAGAAAGAAGATGTTGAAGACCACTCCATCAAGATCATTAAAGGTAAAAAATCTCCAAAAACTCTTGAATGCATTATTTTTAAATGTGATCTTGAAAACATTTCAAATTAAGACAAAGAATCAAGTGATGATGTTAGCACAAATGAAGATCTTGAAGACATTTCAAATGACGACAAAGAATCATGTGATAATGTTCGCAAAAAGGAATATCTTGAAGATACTTCAAATAAAGGTAAAGAACCCTCAAAAACCCTTGATTGCAATGATTCAAAATGTGATGATGCTGAATTTTTCTCAAGTGAAGAAGAAGATCTAGAAACATTTTGTGTAAAGTTTGATGGTAGTTATCCCTTGGAAAGAATATAAGAAAATCTATTAGAACTTCAAAAGGAAGTTGAAGAGGGTTTATATAGATACAATAGTGATCATGTTTATACACACTATAATTATCTTTAGGATAACACTAAGAAGTTTATTAGGAGGAATCAAAGGCACATATTGATGTTAAAGGAAATTCTCAAAGAACAAGAAGAGAGCAATAATACTCAATTAGAAGAAAAGGAAGAAGAGATCACAAGACTAAAGAATGAAAAATATATGAATGTAGATGATGAGATTAGCAAAAGTTTTGAAACTATTGTCCATCTCAAGACCCAAATTGAAGAAGCCAAAATGATAGAGGAACTATTGAAGAATCAAATAAAAGAAAAGGAAGAGTCATGTTGTAAGTTAGAATCTAGAATTATTGATCTTAGAAAGAAAGTGGAGAAGTCAAATAAATTATTGAATAGCACACTAATCTTGGATGAGATCTTGGAAATTCAAAGATCACCATATGACAAATCAGGTCTTGGATACAAAAAGGAAGCTATACATGATGAAGAAAGAACCTCAAAGAAACATGAGGTAAGTCCATCAAAGAAGGAAGACAATGCTGCAAAACAACCATCTACACAAGGCAAAGAAACTTTCAAAAGAACAAAGAAAGGAAGATATCAAGAGGCTATTCTTGGGACACCAAAGCAAAGGTATGAAAGTATTTTTCATGGGCATTGTTATTCATGTAATGGATATGGTCACAAATATTTTGAATGTAGATCTTATGAAAGGATATACAATGGAATATTTTATAACACCATGAGGTGTTGGAGATGTGATAAAGTAGGACACATTGCTATTCACTGTAACACCATTAGATGCTATAGTTGTAGTGTATTTGACCACAAATCCCAGGAGTGATGGAACACAAGAAGACAATCCATGATGATGAATTCAAATAGAATGGCAAGAAGAATGAATGAAGTAAGAAAGGAAGACATCTTTGAAAATATGGATGCTCAGAGCTCAAGTTCTAAGGAGCAGGGACATCTACAAAAGTGGGTGAAGAAGACAGAGTAGCCAAATCAGAATGAAAGACTGAAGGGGAGTTCAAGTGTGTTATCCACAGAGGCATACGTGGGTGATAGTGGTATCAGTCGCGGACATATGCGGGCTGACCTTGAATAGGTCACGTACATACGCGCTCTATTATGCAGCAG
>SNQJ01S0191329.1:9392-27390 GCA_010110895.2 Picea sitchensis
AATTTTTTCACCTATTTTCGCCTGTTCATCATGTCTTCGTCTGAGGCCATTTCTGGGAAAATGAAAATGTATTTTAAGAAACCGAGAGAGGTTTTTCTCCGAAACGGGATGAGGAACAAAAACATGTCTCAGTTTTTTCACAGGTACCACTATAATGTATAATCAAATCCATATTTGAGGCCCTTGTTTCCATATTTTCACTTTTCCATTACAGACTTGATTTTGCGGGAGCTGTTACGGTCTGCTGGAGGCGAATTTGGTGAAACCGAAGGAGTTTTTTGTCCAAAACATTCCCATATACAATAAACTCCTTAAATGTTTTCCGAGGTGTCATTGTTGAAGAGAAAGAAATGTCCGTTAGGACCCCTTTTTCGCAGAAAATCGATCCGTCTTTCATTGCGGACAGTTCCAGATTTTGTGGGATTTGTGGCTATTTTTGGCCGAGGTGGTTAAAAATGACTCACTCAAATTGATGGGGAGACCTCTCCTATTTATAGAGATGATTTTTAATGTAAAAGGGTTGATCAGTCGAGGACCATGATTTAAAATTTTGTAAAACAACTCGCTGAGCTTTCTGTGTTTTTTCATCAATTCAATGAGACAGTGCTATGCTGCAGGATTCTTGTGACTATTTCAACTGGTTATGTGCATCCCTCTGTGTTGATTTGTTTCTATGTTATCATAATTAATGTATTCCTCTGAATTATTCCAAGAATATTAAGAACATAATTGGTTTTAATGCACCCTCTGTCTCTGGCTTGGTATAATTTTTTATGTTTTCCACTGAAGATTAAAATTAGAATTCTTAGTTGCTCTGTGTTTAATTGGATTTCTTGACCTATTTCACCTCACCCATTTCATTTAAATTAAAGGATCTAGTGATTTGTCTACCTTGCCCTGCAAATATTAGCCTGTTGACATGGATTTTTGATCATTTGTTGTAGTGACTCCATAGCCCATGGTTTCTTTTCTCTACCCATACCCAATTCCTAAAAGAAAATCCTATATTTTGTGTAGCTAGCCTAATATTCTCTTCAAGCAAAGTTATATCAGACAGAGAGATCCCTCTCTGAGTCTTGGAGGGCTAGATCCAAGACTCGAAGTGGTTTTTATGTTTCCTTTGTGACTGCCATCACAGCCTTGGGCAAATTACAGAGCGCTAACACTCCCATTGCTTATTTTTTTCTCGCACCAGAGATATTATCCCTTTCTTACCTCCGTTCCAGTCAGCCGTCCAAAACCACAACCATCCCCACTAACATTTTTTTTTAATTGCAGGTATTTTCACAGTGATGGCGCCAAAATCCAAGAAAGCAAAATTTGAGGAAAATCCTTTCCTCCCGCCTCCTGTTGATCTCGATAGGATCCATTTGGCCGACAAAGATCATTTAATCGAAGACACTAGGTGCGAATTCGAATCCGCGGATTTGCAGTCATGGATCAAAGAGACTTTCTTAGATTAGAGCGATGAAATTGGGCTCTGTGAGTCCAACCTTCCTCTGTATCCTTTCCACCATGTTCACCATTTCCCTGAATTCTCCCTTAAATTCTAGGCTCATTACCTCCCCGACCAGAGAGCCATCGTATCTTCATCAGGAGAAACTATGTTCTTCATTACACCAGAAGCCATTGATCAGATGATGCAGATACCCAGAGTTGAATCCATGTCCCCTTTCAATCTCGAAGTCATCACATTGTTGTACCAGAAACTATCATTCCCTTAGAGAGCCCATATTTTCGAGCTTTTCCTCCCTCAGGCCGCCCAACTCCCCAAGAGAAATCCCCCATGCCCTTCCTCCCTATTCTCAAAGAAGGGAAACCAAGTCATTTCGTCGCTCTGTGCTCTTCTTGGTTATTTTTCCGACAAATGGGTGGATGAACCCATATTGGGTTTTCTGTCCATCTTCTCCACAGAAGAAAGACCCACCACTCAGTTCGACTACAACACTTTCCTGGCAGACAATATTCACGAGCAGTTCTCAAATTTCACCTTAGAAGGCATGTTCCGATATTCCTCAATACTGGCCTACATGTTCACTTTCTTTCAAGTGGACAGGTTCTCCTTTTCAATGCAGAAAATAGACAAGGACAGGAGACCGCAGGCGGTAACAACTTGGACTTCACTACTCAGACAAAATTCAACAGAGTTCAATTTCAAACATTTTATCGAGTAGTTCTAACATCCAGTGGTGAGCATGCTCAGTGGCAGACCTAAACCAAGAGTAAATGAGGAGAGTCAAAGGATTTTACGCCTCTCAGACCTTGCAAAGACTGGAGACTGGTATCTTTACCAAAACCACACCGAGATCAGAGTATATGGATGTGAGTTAGCTCCATACAAACTGCCCAAGTATCTTCTCGTGAGGATATTTTCCCTAGAGTACATAAGGAAAATGATTAACTCCGATGACATACATTTTGTGTCTCTGAAAAATAAATAGTAGCTTAGAATTAAAGGGAAAATAGGGTCTTTCATCTGCAATAACCGAGGTGCCGGGAGGAAGCAGACAGACTATTGAAAGAAATGAAGTTTTATGTTAGTTTCATATGGAACTATGATCCATGCGGGATAATGTCTTAGATGAGGATTAAAAATAAAAATGTCCCATATGTTCATACACCCAAGCCTGAGATAGAGAAGTTCGCAAATCAAACAGAATGGGAGTCGGAAACTCTAGTCGAGATAGAACAACATGACCCTTTAGTCATCATCTCATAGACTACTACACCACAGGATCCCAAGGATAAGAGACCGATGATGGATACTTCACCTTCCATCACCGAAGTCTCGGCTGAAGATTTCCAATTACACACCAAAACACCAAAAACCAGTCATACACCTGACACGGCTGGTGAAAAGGAAATCCAATCCAGTGCAACTATGAAAGATGATCGGTCACTTCTGAGCATAAGAAACAAACAAATCATGTTTGTAGTTTTGCCTAAGAAGCCCACGAATACTCCACTAGTCGACCAACTGAGTAAAGTAGGACCAAAGTTGAGTGTTTTTGAGAAGTATGACCGGATCAAAAATAAAAATCAGACACTGAACAACATTACTTATTCTCAGTTTTGGAAACAGAATTCAACGGCACAACACATACAGTTGTCTACATTCGATACAGAGAAGGGGAGAATGCACATGGATTTTCTGCAAGCACAGGTGCTGGACCTGAAAGGCATCACTGATTACAAAATAACAACATTTGAGTTTCATACTAGAGATGTGCATCTCGTTGATCAGATGGATCTGCACAGGCAAACTGGAGAAATGGTTTTCTCCACATTGGTAAATGATTCTACTACGACTACTAAATTACAGATCTCTCTGAGCAATGTTCAGACACAACTGAAATTAGAAAATATATCATCCTTTGAAAAAGATAATAGAATTAAGACATTGGAAGAATTGGTCCTCAAGATCGGGTATGACCCCTCGAATGTGAAAGAAGTTGAGGAGATGTTAAGAAAGAAAAATGCTGATATAGAATCTCTGAGGAAATAGTTGAAACTGCCACCAACGAAAGATGCACAGGGAAAGGAAATAGCTGAGACAGAAGGGAAAAAGGATGAGATGCTCAGGTTGATTATGGAGCAGAATGCAGAGTTGAAAGAGATGGAAGTAGAACTGGAAAGGTTATTGAAAGAGAAGGAACAATCAAAACCTATGGAAGTCATCCCATTGAGCGCAGTTCCACTCACAGGAGTAAGCACATCATCCACAGTGGGAATCCCCTCAACAAAAACTCCCTCAACAACTCCACTGACATCTCTGGAGAAGACAGTAGAACTAGAAAAATCCATGGAAGAGATGAATTTGCAAGAGACAGAGATTAGCAGACTTAAAAAGGAGGTTGAGAACCTTCAGGAACTCAAGTCTTCTTACCAAACCAGCTACTCCAAGGAGAAACAAATATCAAACAAACTCAAACAGGAATTGCAATAGCTTTAAAAGCAAACAGTGGCAGGAAAAACACTTGCTGAGGTCAAGGAAAGTGTCTGGATGGATATCACCAAGTCCGTAAATTAAATATGGCCTATGGTACAAATCATGTCCGAGCAAAACAAACTAGTGCAGAGAAGCAAGCAGGCTATTGAGAAAATAAGAGGAGAACTAGGAGAGATGCCCATAGAAGCCACTGAGATCATTACATTCCTGAATTCAAAAACCAGAGAAGAGTTAGAGGATTTGAAAATTGAATATAGTATGGAGACCATCCTCGAGGTCAAGAGGGTCCTGACCAATAGAGGACTGATGCTACAGCTGGAGGACAATGTCTATACTATGGACATAGGAGTGCAAAGATTTTTCAAGAAAATTGAAACTCTGCAGAAGAAAGGCCTCCCTAGCTTAAGGTCCATAAATGACAAGTTAATGACACTTTCTGATTATAAAAATAAACTAGCCACAGTGGCCAAAGAAAGTTCAAAATTATCGGGAATACAGGGCAGTATCACAGGCAAGGCATTTTTAGAAGATTTACAGTCAGACATCAGCATACATCATGAGATCTGGTACATTTTCATCGTCAAGCCAACTTTTGCCAAGTATACAGAGATGGATGAAGTATACCGAAGACTACTCAAAGTCATCGTTCCCAGTCACCTTCGATGGGAAGAGTTATGTAATCTTATCGAGTAGGAGATGAGGTGTCCAAGCCTAGTCAACTATCAAATCAGACGAGGTCATGCAGAGGACTCACCAACGGTTTACCCCATAAATCAGCATGAAGATTTCAACACATCATCAAACAATTCCTGATTTTTTGTATTTTGTTGAGTTAGTTAGATAAATTTAGAACTTCCACGTCCTGATCTTTAATGACAGGATCGTATGTAATTTTTGATTATAAATACTTCAAACTTTGAAGTACCGAGTGTTGATCTTTACGCCCTGTAAACTAGAAAGACTGTAATTTTTATCAAGAGATCTTCCAGTAATACAAAGGGATGTTTCAAAGGATTCTCACATGTTATTCATTGGTGATGTTTTCTTTTCTATGTTAAATTTTTTTCTCCCTCAATTATCATATTGTTTTCTAATCTAATCTTTTAAAAGTAGTGCATGTTGCAGGATTTATCTTTGTATACCCTGTTTCCGGATTTGAAAGATCTAAATGTTTATCTTTCTGATATTACAGTGAAGAAATTCTTAAATGCTTCTTTACTTTAATTGATATTCTCATATTTTCGGCTATTCATCACTTTATTGCTAAAGAATCCAATGAATGCATATATCTTGCCCTATGAAAAGAATCTTTTATTTTCTGTTTAGACCTCAATATTTATAATATAGACCCCATAGCCCAACGAAGGCGTAAAAAACCTTTTCAACCAACCTAACAAAAACAAAACAAACCATTCAATCTTATTTTGTTTAACTATCCTAATATCTCAAAGTTAAAACATAGCTTAATCATACAGAGAGATCCCTCTCTGAAGCTAGTAGGGATAGATTCCAGTTTTGAAGTGGTTGGATAAAGTTACCTCTTGTAAATTTCTTCTACTCTGACAACCTCTGGGAATTTACAGAGCGTTAACACCTCCATATTCATCAATCAAGATCACCCTAAATTAATCTCCACCGTTGGTATAGTCCTACTTCAGACACACTTTTCCTTTATCCGGTGTTCTCCTTCTCGATTCTGAATAACTCACAAACCGTTGATTTAATTTGATACCAAATGACTAGATTTCATTCAGAATTCAGATTTCGGACTTTGGAATTTGTTCCTTTGTCCCCTCTTATCCTATCGATCTTGATCTACGGTTGAGGATTATTTATCTCGGTATGACGGTTGGGATTTAATTTCTCCCAGCCTTTGGCTCCATCTCAATATGACGGTCCTGGATTGTCTCAAAAACTTCATCAACAAACATAATTCCTCCTAAAATATTTGTATTTATACTTGGATTCCAACTGAACCAAGATCGTTGATCTATGCCTTTGGTCAGTGATCGATGATTTTCATATCTCCCGACAATAACAGAGTTTCCTCACAGTTATGAGGGTGTTCTCTAGTTGATATGTTGGGAATTTGATCCCATTAACACTTCCTTAAGGTACTCCTTTTCCTGAGATTTCCTTCAACCTATCCAAAGGTATTAATGTTGCATGCTCTTATCTCATGCAATGTAATACTCTGCCTCTCATGATATTTAGGTTTATACTAGATTCCTCTGCACCTCGCGCTATGTCTTCTTTGGAACTCACTACGTTATTTCTCCTGAGATTTTAGGATCTCAAAGACATATAATTACACTACCATATTGATCTTTTTGACAACAATGCCAACAACATAATACCATGCCCAATCATTGATTATATTGGCCTTCTTTGACATCAATTCCAACACCATAATGCCATGTCCAACATTCTCCCCCTTTGGCATTGATGGAAACAAAGTAAAAAAACCTTTTTCAATATTAACTGGATTTTACTGATCATTATCCCCCTTTGACAAGAATGAAAAAAATGGATGTTTTCTTTCTCCCTTTAGGGTGACACTTCCCCTAAGGTGATTCCTCCCCCTGTCTATGAATCTCTCCCCATTTTGACAAGGGATATCACTCTGAGGAAATGTTGGTGGCATGGATGCTAATCATCTCTCCGCCTGGAATCATGTTTCTGCAGCCAATCATGGGAAGAAGAATAACTCCCCCTATCTTCTCTGCAAGATGAAAAATATTCTACCACTGCAATCTGCTTCCGCTTCACTATACTACTAATCTACTAAAACATAGCTCAAGAATGATTTGTTCTTCCTATAATGATCCTTGGACCTGTCCATACATAAACCATCTAAACTCGTACCACACCATACATCAAGTGTATGCTAATCATACATACCATCTCATGCATCAACCATGAAGCAAAATATATGTCAAGAATATGTGCAAAAAGTGAACCAAGCATATATCATGATGATCAACAAGTGTCTCTATCCATGTACCGACAATGTACCTTAAACAAGTGCCATATCACACATGATATGCCTCTATCATAAGATATATCAATGGAGTTCACATATGTACCAACCATGTACCATGACATATCTGCCACATTAACCATTCACATAACTTCACTGAGAGAATACTTAACCAACACTGTTCATTGACAGATGAAGACCTGCAACAAACCATGTCAGATCCCGCATAACAAATTTTATACCATCAAACCATGTTTCTTTCAATGATGCTAGTCATTTATTCATTCATTTTTAACCCAAGAGCCTCTTCATTCTTTTGTGATTCAATACTCATAGGGGTATCAACAGGAACAATCTTAAGTCTTCCCTAATTCCTCCTTCCTTTTTTATATTTTTTGTTGAGGAGGAGTTTTAGTAGATCATCAAAATAGTATTTGAAAATTTCCAACATCATCATCGCTTAATTCTTCTGGTTGATATCCTATTGAAATTTCATCATCATCATCATTGTTTTGTGCAACAAAAGCTTCTTTATTTTTTTCTTGAGAACTACCTTTTTCCATTTTCCATTTGTTGGGTAATGGCTAATTTATTTGCAGGAAATTATCAAAATCTGTAATCGTGTCACGTTTTTCTTTAGGAGTTTTCTTTTCTTGATATTGATCCACTTTATATGCATAACTTTGGTTTCCATATATCTTATCATACACTTCACCCATCATTCTCCCATTGTCAATTTGATTAATTTCAGGTGCAATATCTCCGTCATTTTTCTTCCTTTGTAGTATAGCTTTTATTCTCCATATCTTCTTATAATTTTTCTTAATGTTGGAGATACTTTATTTCATGGAATACTTTGGAAATCTACATTCACTGGACTTATGACCATAATTGTTTCATTTTTGGTATTCAATATTGAAGTTTTGTAAGAGTGAGAATGATTTATAATTTCTTCTTTCTACATTATTCTTATTGTTTTCATATCTTTGAACATTTCTTGGATTGTACTTTCTATAAGATTTACAATGTACTACTTTATGTCCATAATTATTGTGAGGATAACAATATCCAAGGAAAATATATTTATTTTTGTTAGAGGGATTCCTTCGGATGATTCTAATCTTCTTGTCATCTTTTTCTCTAGTATAGAGTGCAGATTTCTGTTTATTTGGGACAGTCTTCAATGGTGTTGTCATTACCTTATTTTATTATATTCTTATGGAGTTATTAAGAGCATCGACATATATGATTGGTTGTATGTCATTCTTCTATTTTTTAGAGGGATCATCTCTGACTGCTAAGAATGTCATCCAAGATTTTTGAACTATTTTCAAATTTTGATCACTTTTTTTTTCAAGTTCACTCTTTAGCAACTCAATCTCATATTCTAGCTTCTCACATACTCGTTCTCTATTATTAAGTTGTTTTATAATGCATTCTTCAATTCTTTTATCTTCTAGGAGCTTTGACTTCAAATCATTAATGATCTTGTATGATTCTTTGATGGTTCTTGATGCATCTATTTCTCTTGATTGATATGATTCTTCAAACTCCTGAAGTTGTGTCCTAAGTAGCTTGTTCTTCTTTTTATACTTTTTTAGTTCCTCCAGAGCACTAATCAGTTTTTATTCTAGATCTACTTCTCCTTCAAATTCAAATTTTTCTTCATCATCTACATTATTATTTTGAGTGTTCATTCCCATAAATAGAAGCTCTGAATCTTCATCTTCACTCACGTCTAAAAAGATGATGTCTTGTTTGGAGTAGAATTTTTTCTTGTTCTTATAAACTTTCTTCTTGTATTGGTCTTTCTGGTTGTGGGCTTCTTCATCATCACTATCCTCCTACTTGGGATAGGGACATTTGTTAGAAAAGTGTCCAATTATGCCACAATTGAAACATTTGAAGGGTAACTTTCCTTTATATTTTCTAAATACTTTCTGGAGTTTCTTTATAAAGTTGGCCTCTTCTACATCTGATATGTCTGACTGATATTTATTAGACATTTTTTCTTGATTCTACTTTTATTTAGAAGCATTAAAATTTGTTTCTCCTTTTGATGGTTTTTCTTGTCCTGTCCTCATCTCATATGCAGTAAGAATTCCATGGAGCTGATCTACAGTGAGTTTGTCAAGTTCTGGTCTATCTTCAATTGTGGAAATCTTGGCATCATACCTTATAGGTAAGTACCTTAAGATATTTTTTTCAACAATTTTTCCTAAGATTTCTTCTCCTGCTACTATGATTGAATTAACTACCTCATGTACTCTATGAAGGTATTCAACAATGTTCTCTTGTCCTTTCATCTTCAAATTTTCAAACTCAGCTCTGTAGGTTTGTAGTTTGGCTTCCTTGACTTTGCTATCTCCTTCATATATAACCTCTAGTTTGTCCCAGATATCCTTAGTTGACTTACAATGCATTACCTTCATAAATATAGGATTTTGTAATCCTCCTAGAATGGCATTGACTTCTCTTGAGTTGTCATTGGAAATATTTTGTCCTGCAGTATCTGAGGGTGGAGTAGCTGGTGCAGTGTAACCATCTACTATATATTTCCAAACATCAAAACCAAAATCAAACAAGTAGCTTCTCATTCTTATTTTCCAGAGAGCATAATCATCTCCTTTAAACAATGGTGCTTTGTTGGAAGACATTCCCTCTTCCTAATCCATTTCTTTCAGGATCTACCTTCCAGTTATTAGACTGTAGTGAAGGCACTTGCTCTAATACCAATTGTTGGAAATACTGAGAGGGGGGTGAATCAATATTACCTTTTTAAACAATTAGTAATTAATTTGTTGTTTTATTAATCACTAGAATAGATCAACAATGGACTTGTATTTAAAAGAAATTGTATAAATATAATTAACAATAATTACAAGGCTTATAAAGAATAATCTGAGATTGTGAATGACACCAATCCTCTTTAGAGCACCAACTCTTGGAGACAAAAATACCTTTCTTAAGGGCACCAACCCTAGGAAGCAAAAACTCCCTTATTTTAGGGAACCAACCCTAGGAAGCACCAAATCCCTTGTTTTCAGGGCACCAACCCTAGGAAGCATCAACTTCCTTGTTTTCACACTTTACTTAGTAAAGGATATGAATCCTTCCTTGCTCCTCCCTTCCACCCTCATTGCATATGTATCATCAATTTTTCTTCTTAGACTTTGCTTCTGCTTTTGATATTTTGATATGGACTACAAAGACACTTTCTACTCACCATATATTTATGTTTATATAATATTCCAACCGGTGTGATAGTTGAAGAATTGTGTCCCTTTGTTTGAGCCATTGCACCTCTTCATTTAAATTAAAAATAATAACTTCTATTATTATTATTATTATTAACAATTTGTTAAAGACTTCAAAGCCTTTGCAAATTGTTTCATCAATTTAACCCATCACTGATTATTTTTCTTGTTCTGGATTTGAATATCTGCAGACAACCGCTTCCTCCAAACCATTGTTTTTCAAATTATCATGGTTTCGTTACTATGGACTTAATATCCATTTGCGGTTCCTCTATTATTATTCATACAATATCGTGAAAGGGATAATTCATCATCATATATATGTTGATCAAACCTTTAAGAGTTGATCACAGACATGGATCGACTTTGTTATTGCGACCCCATACTTTCGTTGCATCCTCAGTTCTCAATAGATATGATTCAAGTTGTTACTTCACTATCTGGTGCATTTTCCTGTATCTAGAATGGAAAGGTGCTAGCTTGTGGGTCCCCTTTTTTTTTCATATGAACAAATTGTTGTGACCTACAACTAGATACATAAGATGTAGGGCTTGTTTTATGTTTTATCCCGCATGCACTTCATTTCACCAAGTGATCATATATCATGACCAGGTGTTAACCCAATTGGCCCTTTAGCTCATAGCCACTTTACATATGACCTTGACCTGTGACCGAGGGTGAATACATATGAGGCTTTATCGCAAAATTTCAATCCCATCTGTTGAATATTTCTCTTTGATCTTTGATCTGATGGTGTGGAGTTAATCTTTTGTTGAATGCACGACTCTTTCTTATCTAGAGGCTAAAACAAATCAACGGTCAAGACTTAATTTGTGGTTGAGATCTACGGTCCACACTCTTTAAACATAGTGGATCTTTAACACTTAGCCACTATTCTTGATCATCGGTTGAGAATTCTCCCAAAATAGATCAATGATCAGCGTTACTTCAGTACTTCTGGGATTACTTTGACACGAAAGTTGATATAAGGAAAAATGAGTTTTCTTTGATTCCTTTACTTCAGAGTAAAATAAAAGGGCGAATTATTTCAATTCGATAGGAACGAATCCGAGAGGGAATATTATTTGATACTCATGGTTGACGTGGACACATAGTATGTGTGCCATGTGTCACCCTGATTCATGACTTTCACAGACCTTATGTGCCATATGAATTTTGATACTTATCACCATCATATTGGGCCATGTGTCTTTGTTGACGTGGTTCCGCTGCAACGTGTCACTCAGTTGTCTTACTATGTGTCTCATCCTAGTTCAAAAGGAATATTCTTTGATTCTTTGTCTTCGAAGGGATGCCACTTCCACATTCTTCATCTCTCCGAACGAATGGTATCGAATGGAATATTCTTCGATTCTTTGTCTTCAGAGGGATGTCACTTCCACATTCTTCAGCGCTCTGAACATATGGTATCAAATGGAATATTCTTCGATTCTCTGTCTTTGGAAGGATGTCACTTCCACATTCTTTAGCTCTCCTAATGGATGGTATCGAATGGAATATTCTCTTTCGATACTCTGATTTCAGAGTGTTATAGCAACTCTTCTCCACTGGACTCTGAATACCTTCCTACGAACACTAATTAATAGTAGCCACATGTTTTCTTTCTGGACATTGAATAAAGTGTATCAAAGAGGAATATTTTGTTTTGATACTCCAATTTCGGAGTGTTAAAACAACTCTTCTCCACTGGAATCTGAACACATTACTCTGAACACTAATAAATAGTCGCCATGTGTTACCAACAAATTCGTCAATCAAGATCACCTCGAGTTAATCTCCATCGTTGGTCTAGTCCTGCTTCAGTCCCACTTTTCCTTTATTTGGTGCGCTCCTTTTCGATCCCGAATAACTCACAAACCCCTGATTCACTTTGCTATCGAATGGTTAAATTTCATTCAGGCTTAATAATTTTTTCCTTTGGCCCCACTTATCCTATCGATCTTGATCTATAGTTGAGGATTATTTATCCTGATCTGACGATTGGGATTTAATTTCTCCCAACCTCTGGCTCCATCTCGATCTAACGGTCCTGGACAATCCAGAAAACTTCATCAACGAAAAAATTCCTCCTAACCTATTTGGATTTATACTTGGATTCCACTTGAACAAGATCGCTAATCTGTGCCTTTGGTAAGAAATCGATGGTTGTCATATCTCCCGACTATAGCATAGTTTCCTCACAGTTTTGAGGGTGTTCTCCAGTGGATCTGTTGGGAATTCGATCTGAATGACACTTCCTTAAGGTACTCCTTTTCCTAATATTTCCTTCAAACTATCCAATAGTATTAACATTGCATGCTCTAATATCGTGCAATCTAAGACACTCCCTCTCCTGAGCTTTAGGTTTATACTAGATCCCTCTGCACCCTGCACTATGTCTTCTGTGCAACTCACTATGTTATTTCTCCTGAGATTTTAGGACATCAATGCCAACAACATAATACCATGTCCAATCATTGGTCATATTGGCCTTCTTTGACATCAATACCAACACCATAATGCCATGTCCAACAAAAAACACAACTTCAAAGGATTTTCAAAAGGATCAATTAGTTTTGATATGGAACAAGGAAAAACAAAAACCATCATTCCATACCAAATTTGAAGCACTTTGTATTGTTCCATATTAAATTGAAAGAGTAATTGGTTATAATTCATACTTTCTCAAGGACATGAAAGGTATAATTCAACCATTTCCTGTCAATCAACAACATCTAAATCATTTTTTGTTGACTCCTCCTTAGTCAAAAACTTTGTACATAGTCTTTCTTGGAACCCCTTGTACATATTTTTAGTTTTGATTCTCTTATTTTCTTTGACTCCATTTGGCCCAATGGAAAATGATTTTGGGTTCTCAGCAACCCACATGGGATCACTATCCCACAGTTGGAGCCATATGTTGAACCGCATTCGTGATCAAGTTGGTGTTTTCATCTAACCATCCATAATATTTTCCTTATCCTTTTCTTTTTTTATTCTCCTTTATTCTCTTTTCTCTTCTATCAAAAATTTTTCCAACACTTATCCATTTTTTCAAACAATGCGGATCGAGGTAGAAAAAGTCTTAAGTATACATGTCCACATGTTCGTAGGTCCGCATGCATGCATTACACATTTTTCATCTTTTACCTCCATATCCTCCACACTGCACTTCTACCTTTTTGTACTTAGTCATTTTCTCGAAAAATGTGGATGCACAACTACATATCATCCGTCAACTTTATTGAATCTCCAAGTCCGTAGGTCTGCAACCCCACATTCACCAAAATGCACTTCTCACTTATCGTTTCCCAAATTGTACCTTTTTCATTTTTTCAACACTTAGTAAATTTTCTCAAAAGTAGATGTGGATCTACGTACCTCCCATTAATGTTTTTCCTTGAGTTCCTAGGTCTGCCAGTCCAGATTCTCCAAAATGCAATTTTCAATTTGCAAAATGACCTTTTTCAATACTTAACCATATTTTGAAAATTTTGCACCTCCCCTTCCTCATTTTTCACTCTCATACTTAACATTTTTCATCCTCCACAACATCACATCACCACTTCCCATCACATTTATTGTCCCCGCCACATCAAATGCCACTAATGTAATCATATTATCATTATTAAATTCATAACACATTCGTTAAATCTTGCAATAAATCCAAATCTCAAGTAATCCGACAATATTAAAATCAAGATTTATGATTGATTGAGTTATTAGGACAATACATGGTGACATTAAATAAAATCAAATGTGTCAAGCTATAAGTATCATTAGTCGTGCCACCTTTTGTCAAAAAATAGAAAAGAATGTCAAGTAAGAAAAAGGAGTTGTATTTTGGAGATATGCTAAACACACTTGGGCATGAGGATAAAAAATTGCAGTGGTTTAGAGCATACAATTACTACAAGACTGTTTCTCCCGTCGATAAGAAAACAAACTTAATTCGGACCTCATGAATAGCATTAGCAGGTTGTGTTCCAGAAGTGGTAGACTTCAAAGAGTTTTTTCAATGGTGCATAGACAACTTCATCTATGAAAGGAGAATAATCCAATTGCAAGGACATCAACCCATCTCTCTAGGTCCTTCAACATTCTCCAAAATTCCATGACTCCTTACACCTACCATGCGATTGAAAAATGAAGAGGTTGATGAATGTTTGAAGCAACATAAAGGAGGAGATAGGTGTTTGAGAGATTATTTGGAGGACCCAACCAGTAACCTCGGTGCTTCCAGGATTTAGGTAATTTATTTAAATTACCCATACATAGAATTCACATGGTTATTCACCTGCATTATTGGTCTAGACTCTAGAATCAACTGTGTTTATATCAAGAAATATTATATATTCCATGCACTATGTCTTGCATGAAAAATCCATTATTGATTAGAGTTATTTCATTTCAAATGGAATTTATTTTCAGTTGAAAAACCTAAAAAAGACTCGAAAGTTTTATATGGATTCTTACCTCATTTTCTCCATCACTTATGGCCATGTGTTTGAAGACTTTCCAAGGAAAAACATGTTGATTTTAAGTTGTAATTGGTTTATGCATGGTATTTTGTCTTGTACATGCATAAAACTCAATACAATTTTTACCCAATTCAAAACAACTTCATTTTAGAATTCAAAAAATTTGTCATAATACATTGAGACTATCCATGGAAGAAACTGCCTATCTCTCTGGGAAAGGATCTTATGAAATGTATCAAGCATTTATTGTTATTACATTGTTTGGTAGTGAGGAGAAGCCTTTTCTTTTACCATTCTATGTATCAAATACAATCTTTGTCGAGGAAATGTGCAGACAATACAAGACCTAGGCCCATTTCTTCCATGATAAGAGGAAAAATCAATTCATACCCCTACCATGGAAAATTGGGAAATTTATTGTGAAGCATATAACCCACCTTGACGAATTGGCAGGACATCATGAGCACCTGGGCTTAAAGGAAGTAAATTTGTTGAGGTTTTTGACCCAAATAAATTTTTTACTACACATATGGAATTGATAGGGTACTCTTCACATTTCATTAAAGTTGAACAGTTTAGGAGGGTAGTGGAGATAATTTAGATCTCCATGAAATTGTGGCTTACCAAGTTTCAAATGACATAGGAGAAATAAATAGCACCAATGAAGGTCATAGACAACACAACAGAGAAGTGAAAAATCAAAACCCTAATTCACAAACAACATCCCAAAGGAGTACTCCATTGAGAAAAATTAATAAAACAAATGGAATGGAGATAAGAAAAACATCAATTGGAGGGTTAGATGACGGTGGAGATAAAGACCCACCTAGAAAAAATCTTAAAAAATTACATATTGCATATACTTCTGTAAAAAAAATAAAAATACATCAATAGTAGGGTTAAGCATACTTGAAGTCCAGGAGAGTCCATGCAAAATGGACATGGATGAGCTCATTGAGGAACCTAGTTAGTCTGCACAAAGATTAATGGAAACTAGGGAAATTGTCGATGTTATACTCACCCAAGATCCTAAAATATTTGAGGAAGAGTATGTTACTTTGCACCACGTGTCCTACAATAGTGAGACTAACAAATTGTTATTGGAAAAAGTCAATACTAAAAATAAAAGGTTATAAAAAAAATGGAAATATTCAATTGACCTTGATGGATTTGCATCGTAAAAAAATTCAAAATTCCATGGAGCAACTGGAGAATCTTTGAAATAATATATTTATAATATGTAAAAAGAAAATTTAGAGTTGAAAAGGAGGATAAAAGAGTCAAAAGTTTCCTTGGTACCAGGATCATTGTTTCTCGAACCTTTGAATTCAATCCAACTTGCACTTGTGTTAGAAAATGCCTTGGAAAGAAGAAAAAAATATACATGCCCATCAAGCTTATTACAAGCTCTAAGAAAATATGTTGGTGATTCCATACAGAAAATAATTGATATAATCCAAGAAATTTGGGAGCTTGATCAAAGTATTGCTAGCTTTTTGTCTAGAATGCAAAATTTCAAGGAATACCTACAAAAGGACTTAGAAAATGATGAAGGATTTTCAAGGAAGCTTTGAATACATTTTCAGCTAAATTTTCGAGCTTAAGTGAAGCTCACAGGAAAGAACAAAAAAATCCTTCACCTTACCGGATGAAGCAGTGATGCAGGGATTTTTCGAGGGTCATAAATTTTGACTCAGTTATTTGTTTGGACCGAAATTTTGCATGCAGTTGTGTCTCAAAGAGTTCACTTCCGTGTCGATCTAATTCTTTATATCATACATTGTTTCGACACTTTTTCGAGGCCAAATTCATTCATATAAGGCCTCAAATTGGGGTTTTAGTGTTTTTATGGGAATTTTTGAATTTTTAATTATCAAATATCTCTTAGTTTATGAACTTAATCAAAAAACATAGTTGAAAAATAGTGTCGCTCTAGTTATCACTTAGTTATTGGCCAATTTTAGAGTCATGTGAGAATTTCCTAAAATTAGTTGTTTTTTTTAAATTATTTGTTTTTGAAAATCTTAGATAGTAGTTATAAGGGGTTGAACTTCCATTGTAATAGTTAGTATGGAGAAGGAATAAAAGAGATTTATTTTCCACTCTTGTGTGTTTCCGAGGTTTTTAGATCTTGTGAATGAATCTCGGTTTATTGGCTACATCATCCTAACTATTACAATGGAAGTTCAACCCCTTATAAGCATTATCTAAGATTTTTGAAAACAAATAATCTTAGGAAATTCTCGCATGACTCTAAAACCGACCAATAACTAAGAGCTAACTAGAGAGACATTTTTTTTTTCAAATCACTTTTCTGATTAATTTCATAAACTAAGAGATAATTGATAATTAAAAAATTAAAAATTCTCGTAAAAACACTAAAACCCCAATTTGAGGCCTCATATGAAGGAATTTTGCCCTGAAAAATTCCATCCCAAACGATAACCGAGTCAAAAGTTATGACCCTCGTAAAATCCCTGCATCAAGCAGGTCAATGCATGTTGGCTAAGAAGAATTAAATAATTAAAGGAAATGATAAATGAAACTGATGTCTTGAGAAATAAAAAGAGTGATTTGTTTCTTAAACTTGTGGATCTTATAAAGGAACTAAATGTTCTCAATTTTTTAATGGACACTATGATTTTATCAAAAGAATCTTTAATGCGACAACTTAATGCATTAAAAGTTGTTTGGGCAAATGAATTTACAAAAACTATAGAATTTTCTGAAGAGGAAGTTGAAAAATGGTTAGTTCAGTATATCAATAGGAATGATGAAGTTGATGACACGTTGCATCAATCGGAGATGGATTTGAGGGAATTTGAAAATCAATTATTTGAAATTAAAACTAAACAGGAAATTGCCATGGCACCTTTAAGGGAATATATTGAAGAGTGGATGTAAAAGGAATTAATCAAAATTACTGAACCAGAAAATAAAGAAGCAACTACAACAGTTATTCCACCTCAACCACAATATGCACCTATAAGGGAATCAATTGCAAGCAAGTAAAGGTTACAAGTAATTTCTATCACAGTGAGTCAAGAAACAACCTTGTTTCCACTTTCTATCTTCTCTTCTACATTCATTTGTCACATTGCCTTTACTTCCCAATATTCTGTGAAAATTAGGTTGACCCTTGATTTTTTTTCCTTTTATCTTCCAGGTCTTTCATTTTATGGTTCGCAGAAGGATTCTAGGAGAAGTGTGATGATCCATCAAAACTTGATGTTCCAACAATGAGTTAAATGTAAAGAAGGAATCTTAATTAAATAGAAAATAAAAAATTCATGTGAACTCACTCAATGAAGAAAAAAAGGGGATCTAGGGA
>SNQJ01S0191330.1:0-13600 GCA_010110895.2 Picea sitchensis
GTTAGTGATTCCAAGAAAAGATTTGGCTTGGATCATTACAGTGGTATCAGAGCTTCGATCCTCCAAACCCGTGGAAGGATCGGTGCATGCAAAGGTACATCGGTATCTTTATGGGTCGGAGGAAGAAACCCAACAGTGAAACAGAGGCCGAGATGGAGGGATCCAGAGATGACCATGAAGCTGTAGACTTGACTCTCATAGCAGTGGAATTTAACAAGTTCCAGCAATCCATCAACCGCACGGAAAGCACATTGGTCTGATATTTGGACGAATACCATGAAACCAACAGGAAGGGACAGGCTGAGATTTCTGAAACATTGAATAAAGTTGACGAGAACCTGCAGATAATGAACATGAACCAATCCAAGCTAACTACATTTCTAATGGAAATGGCACATAAGGGGAAAGACCCTGATATTTATGGGCATAAGGAGGCTGGTGGATCCGGTGGGATCCATGAGGAGATCAAACATAATCAGGAGAAATCTTCCAGATCCGAGGGGAGTTTGGAAGGAGACACGCTTCAGGTTCAAATGGGTAGCAGGATCAATTCAAGGAGATACATACCCACATTCACAGATTAATAGCTTGCCATAAAAAATTGTGAATAGCCTGAACCAAGGCTTTTTTAATTTCCATAGGGGCTAGAAAAGAAGAAAACTGATATATAGGCAACACAGACAACACAACCTTGATAAGCACTTATCTACCAGTTGGGTTCAGCCACTGAGTCCCCCAAATTTGAAATTTATCTTTAATTTTCTATAGTATAATATGTCAAGCTTCCCCAGGAAGAGATTTCAAGAAAATTGGCATACCCAAATATTTAAATGATTTCCAATTGTCAGAAATAGGAAATTGTAGAATTTTAGCAACACCTAGTAAGAGAGGAGCCTTTATATTCCAATCATAGATTTGACTATTTATTTTATTTATGATACCTCCAGATATATCAGTAAACTGATCCAACACAAGTTTAAAGCGCTTAGAAATAATTTTAGATACCCCTCCCATCAACAAGGTATCATCTGCAAACTGTGAATGATTAATTATTTTCACTCTTCTTGCTATGCACAACCCTAGAATTTCTCCTAATATCCTCTCACATTCTAATATTCTATTGAGTTCTTCAACCATAAGAACATAGAGTAAGGGGGAGAGAGGGAATCCTTGACGAAACCCCCTTGAAGCCTTAAATAAAGTGGCAGACTTTCCATTTACTAAGGGAGCTATCCATGGAGAATTGATATAGGCTCCTTTCCATGAGATAAAGGACTGGTTAAAGCCAAAGTTCTTCATAACTGCCTTAAGGAAATTGTCCTTAACTCAGTCAAAGGCATTGGCCATATAAATTTTTATAACCATCCATTTTTCACCACGTCCATAGCTTGAATGAACAACCTCTTGAACCAAAATTATGTTATCCCAAATTTGTCTGTTTTCCACAAACCTTCTTGATTTGGAAGAATCAAAGAACTGAGAAGAGGTTTTAACCCGATGGATATTGTTTTTTCCATAATTTTGTAGAATACATTACATAGTGAAATTGGGCAAAATCTATCAAAATATGAGCCATTTTTTTCCTTTGGGATTAAGGCTAAGAAGGAATAACTTGTGGCTCCCCCTAACCTATACAATTTATGCACTTATTGGACCATCCAGATGAAATAATATTTAATAATAAACCAACATATTTTGTAAAAGTGAATAGTGAAGCTGTCTGGGCCCGGAGCCTTATCAGGATTGAATTGAACAATAACTGCTAGAATTTCCTCTTCTGAGAATGGATTGTTCAATTCTAGATTATCTTCCTCAGTGACCATAGAAGGGATGTGAGTTAAAAATTGATCACATAGCTCAACATATATCTCCCCCTCTTCTGAATAGAGCTTTCTATAGTGGGATGTGGCTAAACCTTTAATTCACTCAAAGGAGGAAACCACTTCACCATATTGAGTTTTTATCTCCTCTAACCTATTCATCCATTTCCTTGCTTTAGATTGTTTATGGAAAACATAAGTATTTTTATCCCCAGCTCGAAGGCATAGACTTCTCGACTTCAATATCCACGCGGTCTCTTCATCTTCCAGGGACTTTATGTAATATTGAAAGACAACTTGTTCATTCTTTAAAATATATGGCGTTACTTCATAATGTTCAATCTTAATTTTTATTTCTTCCAATGCCTTCTTATTCTCCAAGACTGCAGCGTTCAAAAGGCAAGAGAAATCCTTAACCTAATTTTTGAGCACCATTTCAGCTTCTTCCCCCATATATGCACGGGGGAACCATAAATCCATCGACTCTAAGTATTTGAAATAAGGGGGAAAAATCTGATTTTTCCATCCACAGTGGATTAAATCTGAACAAAATATGCCCCAAACTTTCCTTTTTGAAAAAACAAAGAGAAATAGGGTGATGATCCAAGCTATCCCAAGGAATGATGAAAGAAGAGAAGGAGGATGGAAGGGAAAGGAAGGAGTTGTTGATAATAAAACGATCCAACCTTGTTGTTATATTCCCTGGCCCTACTCGCATGTTGATCCAAGTGTATTTCCCTTTAGAAGGAGGAACATCCATCAAGTCCAAAGTGAACAATAGATCCTCCATATTCTCCCGCTCAAAGTCATGGACTATGGATCCCCCTCTTTTTTATTTCAAGTCGATTGTGGTGTTGAAATCCCCAACAATTATACGATTTTGGGAATACTCAAAATCCACGAGACCCAACAAGGAGTCCCAACTTTCTATTTTTTCCCAATAATTATTTTGCATATATACATTAACAATATGATAAGCCATACCTGAAGGACGATGAAACAACTTAATCATAATCCAATGGACTGCTTTGAAACTATCTTCTAGCTGAAATATGTTAGGATTCCAGAGGGTGTATATTCCCCCTGAAACCCCTCTCAAACTTATTGCTTCACCATTTATTTTCTTCCAATTTTGTTGCAATTCTTGAAGAGCATCAAGCTCCTTTAATTTTGTCTCCTAGATTAAAAGAATTTGAGGCTTTTTTTATTGGATCAACTTTCCTATTGCATCTTTCTTATCCCTACTACTTAATCCTTTGCAATTCTAGGAGACTAATTTCATTATTTACCTGAAGATTTGGATGCCCCCCCTTTACATGGCTGAGACATGGGTTGGCTTGGGCCTTTGACATTTTGAGCATGGGATTTCCCTGACTTCCCATCCTTTTTAAAGATTCCTTCTAGAGTGGTTTGGATACCCAAATCCTTGTCCCAATCTACTTCATTTTCCCTCCTATTACGGTTGGACTTCCTCCCCATTTTTTTAGTTGTTGTGCTTTGAGTGACTTCTATTTCATATTCATCCCCAATTTCCTCATGATTACCTTCCTCTAGAATTTTTGAAATCCTTGAAACAGGGTGCTGAATAATTTTGCTTGGAGTTGGATCTCCCTGCTTTTGACGAACAACATCTGAGGAGAGTCCTGCAACCTCGGTTTCTTTCATCACTAGATTATCTCCTTGATCATTTTACTTGCCTTTTTCTTTTGATTCACTAGTAGTTTCCCCCAAATTTTCTAGTACCGAATACTTATTTCTATTGTTTCCCCCCCACGGTCCACTCCATCTAAAGATTTGGAGATGCGTGGAGAGGGGAGAGGGATTCCCCCCCTGCACTTTCTTTGGTTGTTGATTCACTGCTTTTCCAATGAATTTCTTCCATTTTGGTTGTTTCCATTGCTCCTAGGCCCTTTCCTCTGGTTGATCCAGTTTATTTTGAGGACAATTCTTAGCAAAGCGACCATATTCATGACATGCTTTGCATTTAAATGGAAACTGTTCATAATCCACCTTTTGCATGTATGACCAATTATCAAGAGTTAACTAAATAACTTCTTGTAACCCATTTTCCAGATCTACTTCAACACACGGCTGCACATAGGCTTGTAAAAATTTTCGTGGTTGAGCCTGATCGATGTATCTACCCAACTTGTTTCCAATAGTTTTCATAGTTTCATCATTCCAACAATGCAAAGGGAGGAAAGGAAGACGAACCCACACAGGAACCGCGTAGGGTATATCATTCCTTGGAATAAATTCAGGAGTCCATTTATTCAAGTACATACCCCTTAATCCCATAAAATAAGGACCACTCTGAAAGATTAAGTCCCGATCTACTTTATTTTTGAACATAAAAATAAAAAACCCTTTACCACAGAAGGTAGAAGACATCTGACTTTGGATTCTTTTCCTCTAGTTGAGATCTTTCCATTGAGTCATGGCTCGCGGAGACGACCATAGACCAATAAAATTTCCAATAATCCCATTTTCATCCAATCGAAGAGAAAAATTCCTAGATGATGATGAGTGTGCTAGTGCCTTTGGAATTTCATCCAAAATTTTGACCAATTTTGAGGGCGTTGGCTTCACCGATTTGGTGTAGGATGCGATCAGAGCTTGAAACACATCAATATCAAGAGGAGGAGGAGACTCTGAGGGAGCCCCTAATCCAAAGGTCATGTCTCTTAAAAACTTAGGAAAAACTCGTGAATATTCTTTACCTCAGAAAAACCCTAGTCGGAGAGCAGAAGATAGAGTACTCCCAAATAATTTTATATTATGAAAATTTTAAAAATTAAATAAATAGTACGTGTTATCACACAAAATAGCATGAACGCAGGTAAGAAGGGGTATTCTCCAGCAGTCGAGATCCCCTATGTATGTTCGATGTGGCACTATCTCCAAGCGTAGTTGGATGGACTCCAAGTTTAGCAGGTGGGTAAAATTTTGGCGGGGGCGCTAAAGTAGTCGGCGTGCCTAGATCTTAGGTCCCTTTCAGATTGATGGTCTCTCATTATTTCAGGGCCACAACATGCGCAGACGTTAAAATCTGAAGGGTGGGCTGAAATCCAAACCATGGTTTTACGAGAAGGCTACGTGGCAAGCGACAGTGCGTTTCAGGCTCAAAAGCGGTGTGGGCGTAAACCACTTCCCACGGCCCCAAAATCATGTGCACAATTGATGCCCTATCCAATATCAACAAGTGGTCGTCCGAAATTCATCATGTTGCACTCGAATCCCAAGGAGGGGTCAACCAATGAACGAGGATTGACTTTTGTGGCCGTCTGATTATTCAGTGCCCAATCCAGTTGCGACAAGAGGTTTTATGCTAGTCATCCAACCACAATCCAATCCCAATGAAGATCCAGTTAATGAAGTAGGGACTGGTAGCTGAAACCTCAGCTCAATCCATAAATGGAAGGCTTGGAATTTATGGCTAAGGAGGCAAGACTGTCAACAAGGTACAACAATGGTCAGTTTTTCTGTAGGTCCATATTGAACCTGGTTTGCGTCTAACAAGAAGAAACACACACAGTCTGACAGAAGGCTGCACAGACACAAAGATTTGATTGATATTTCCAGATCACACTCCTGGAAACTGTGGACTGATTTGAGTATAATTAGATTAGTTCAATATTTTGTTAAGGTCGAATGGTTGAGAAGAGCTCCCTACTGTGTAATTGTTGATGCCAGAACTATTCTCTGGTTATGTATCAGACTTGAGACTTTCACATTAATTGAAGTCAACTTCTTTCATCTCTTTGTGTAAATTGTGTTGAAACACTCAGGCATGGAGGATCCAGTTGAGGGTTGCAGTTGTATTGTAATGTAGGTTTATGTTGATGTGACATGTTTCAGTACTTTCCCTTTGTTATCTTATTTCCCCTTATGCTGAAATACTCATGCATGGAGGATCCAAACGAGTTGTTGTAGTCATATGATAATGTAGGTTTGATTATTATGCTGCTGTGACATATTTCAGTGTCTAACACTTGAGTTCAAGAGTTCTCTTGAGCCTGAGTTTTTCTTCACCAGGTTGCTTGAATGTAGGATGCTCATGGAAGACTTGTACACCTTTTTCACTAAGTCTTCCTTCTGCTCACCCTTAAACTCAAATCACTGACTGAAGTTAATGAGGACCTCATTTCCCTATGCATTTCTTGTCCATTTTCTGTGTTAAAACATTCTTGTAATGAGTTTTTCCCATTTGACCTCCACTCACAAAACCAACATCCACCAAACATTCTGATGAGTACTGGGCTTATCCTCTTGCAATCTGAGGGTGACTCTCAGTGCTAACATTCATGGCACCATTTCCGGGGAACTAATTGAAGACATTTCCCTGGGATTGAATGACAAAGAAATTATGATTCTAAAGGTGCATCAGAAATCAGCACCTTGAATATTGCAACTTGTAGCTGGCGAATCCACTGTTTCAGTTGTGGCTCCCAAAGGCATACACACTAGGTCCACTCCATAACTGCTTTTGGAAACACCTGAAGCTGACCCAGAAAGAATTATCAAGAAAGAAAAAATCTATGAAGAAGGACTTTCAGCTGTTGTACCAACTGATTCTGGTCATTTACAAACTTCTTCTTTTAAAGCTCCAACATCTGCATCAAATTCTCTTTTTCCACCATCTGTTGGAGTTTCCAGAAGTTTAAATTTTGGATGTTTTCCTATTGAATTCTCCCCTTGTAGGCCTCATTTAGAAGAAAGTTTTGACACCCCTATTTCCCCTGAGATTGTGAAGTGGTTTAGACCTGGGAGCTTAGAAGATTTTCCTACTTTGGGTTTAACTACTCCTTCTCCTATCAAAGTTGTTGTAGCTAAAGAAGGGGAAACTTATTTTTCTTTGAACCCCATATTATTTTCCCCAAACTCTCAACTATTTCTCTTTTCCCCTAGAAACACAGCTCCAGTCCCACCCATCGGATCTCCATCTCCCCCTGGTTCTCCTACAGTTCACATCTGAATGGAAGGTGCTAATCCTCCTAGAAACATAATGGATGTCATTGTGGCCACTAGGTATGCCCCTCTTGTTTTACCTCAGCCTATGAATTCCCTCCCAGTTGGAGATTACGTCAAGTACATGCCCAAGTTTACAGGGGAGGAAGACATAACTGCAGAAGAACACCTTTCATCTTTTTACAGTTATGCAAATAATATGAATATTGAAAATTAAGATGTCTGGTTGAGAGTTTTTGTACAAATCCTTAATGGTGAGGCTAGAAAATGGTTCAGGGGCTTGACTCCTGGAACTATTGATGTGATTGAAGCTCTGGATGATTCATTTTTGAGACATTGGGAGGACAAAAAGGACTTCCTTTACTATATTACAGAGTTTGGATCACTTAAGAGAGAAGAAGGGGAATCTGTTTTAGACTTCTCAAAGAGATTTAATAAGATGTACAATAATATTCCTATTGAAATTAATCCTACTGAAACCTTTGCCAAGATCACTTATGCTAGTGCTTTTGACCCTGATTTTTGCCTCCTGTTGAGAGAAAGAAGAGCTACCTCCTTGGCTCATATGCAAGATGAAACCCTTGAAGTAGAGTCTAATATATTGAGAGTTGACAATATTAGGAGTAAGGATGATAAAGACAAAAGAAAAAGGTAGGTCTGAAGCTTCAACCTCCGGTTCCTCTACCGCCCACCCTCAAGTGGATCAGTTGACAAAACTGGTAAAATCACTTTCTACAGAAATGGAGAAATTGAAATTTGAGGGGAAACATGATTATAAGAACACCCAGAATACTGATAACAAGGGTAATTTCAGAAGACCAAATAATTCTCCTCAAATCATCCAAAGAGATCAAAGAAATAGGGAGAGGGACGATAAAAAAAATCCAATCCCCTCTACAAAAAACCTGGTTATTGATGAAGAAGGAGAGGAAGAAGATACTAATCCTGAAATCCATTGTCTTGTTGACACCTCTTCATCCCCTCATTTAACTCAATCTGCATATGAAGAGGCTCTCATGGGCATCCAACTAAATGAGTTGAGCAAAGAAGAAAAGATCAGTGGCCATCCAAATAGATACAACCTCGGGTCCAAGAAGAAAGAGAGAAATCCTCACATTCCTGATCAGCCTTCTAAAATAGAGCATCACGTTAAGGAGATGGAAACTAGCACCAAAGAAAAAGAGGCACAAAGCCCCCAGGCAGTGGTTAAGAGCCCTATCCCAGAAGTAAAGGAGATTCTGAAGCCTCCCTCCTCTTTTATCTTTGAGAATGAGATTCGAAAGATTAAAATCCATGTACCCTTTTTAGAGCTAGTTAAGAATGAGGATTTCAAAAGGTACCTCTCCAAAGTGTTGCAGCTTGAACCTTCTTCTCATCCCACAAACTCAGTCAATGACAAAAAAACTGTCATACTAGGGCCTTTGGTAGAGGATAGGGATGACTCCTCCCCTCCTTTCTATACATTATTGAACATTCATGATAAAGTGTTGCACAACTGATTGATGGATTTAGGGGCATCTCACAATCTCATGCCTAAGACTGTCATGGATGAGCTTGGGTTGGAGGTTACAAAAACCTACCATGACCTGTACTCATTTGATTTAAGGAAGGTGAAGTCCCTCGGGGTTATCAAAGACCTGGTCGTTTCCTTATTCCAATTGCCAATGAAAAGTGTGGTCATGGATATTGTGATGGTTGATGTCCCCCTAAGTTTGGGATGTTTTTGTCTAGATCTTGGATCAAAATACTAGGGGGAAACTTACATATGGATATTTCATATGCCACCATTCTTGTGTTTGGGGGAGAACATAGAAGGTTGTATAGGGAAGCACAACTTTATTACATTATCAGTGATGAAGCAAATCCTACAAATCACCCCATTTTTGTAGTTGATACTGATTTAGGAACCAATATGATACAACTCACTGATGCTCCTCAAGCACCTATTATAATAAAAAATCATCCCATCACCTCTTGTGAAGACCCTCCTCCCAATACCTCTGTTTGGAAAATGTTTTTTGATGGAGCCTCTTCTAGGGGGAGTGTTGGTGTTGGGATAGTTTTCATTTCCCCTACCCAAGAGACCATATCTCTGTCTTATAAGCTTGAATTTGAAACAACAAACAATGTAGCAGAATATGAAGCTCTTGTTTTGGGTTTGAGAGTTGACAAAGACATGAAGATTGAGGATCTGGAAGTATTTGGAGATGCTGAGTTGATTTTTCATCAAGTCATAAATAGGTATCATGCTAAACACCCTAGGTTAAGGGCCTACAGAAAGGAAGTCTGGGATCTTGTTGACAGTTTCTTCTTGGCTTTTAATATCTCATTTGTTCCAAGAGAGGAGAACAATGTGGAAGATTCCTTGGTTGTTTTAGCAAGTAAGTACAAGGTTCCTTTGCCCCCCAAACTCAAGTATGATGTGGAAGTAAAGTATAGACCCTCTATACCTGACAATGTCAAACATTGGAAGGTTTTTGAGGATGACCTTGAGATAAAAATATTTCTTGAAACTGTGGATGAATTTTCTGATTTGCATATTGATCAGGATCATGATACTGAAGAAAACCCCCATATTGATGTTTTTCTGAATAAAATTGTTGACCACCATATTGTTCAGTTGCCAAGTAACCATATTCAAGAGAGACTTGTCCCCTTGGAGAGATTGTTTGACATAAATGATGTTGTTGTAAAGGTTAAAATTTCAACTGAAGATTTTGATGTGACTAAATGCAATTTAGGAATGGAGGAGGATCCCAAGTATGTCAAATTGTCTAGCAGTCTGTCAAAGGAGAAAAGAGTTGAGTATGTCAAGCTTTTGAAGGAGTTTGTCGATGTGTTTTCCTGGAAATATGAAGATTTGAGAACATATGACACCAAAATCATTGAGCATAAGATCCCTTTGAAAGAAGAGGCCAAACCTTTCAGGCAAAAACTCAAACAGATAAATCCCATGTTGTTTCCTATTATGGAGAAAGAAGTGAAAAAGTTGTTGGATGCCCAGATCATCATTTTTTTGAGATATTCAAAATGGGTGGCTAATCTGGTGCCTGTGAGAAAGAAAAATGGGGAAATCAGATTATGTGTAGATTTCAGGAATTTGAACAAGAGCTCCAAAAAGGATAATTACCCCTTGCCAAAGATGGAGCACATTTTGCAGAGAGTGACACGTTCATCTAGGATGTCCATGATTGATGGATTTTCCGACTACAATCTATGAAAGAGATATTGATTTACCAATTTAGTAAAGCCCACTAAATTGGTAAAAGACCAAGGTTTATCCATGATTCTCGTTGAATCAAACTGCAAATCTTTGGGGGTTAATTTCATGAACATAAACTCAGAAAATCAACAAGCTGAGATTGTTGATAAAGACTCCCATGTTAGCCTCAATTTGGCAGAATGCACCTGGTACAAGGACATCATATATTTTCTGCAGAAGTTGCAACCTCTTGATGGTTTGGACAAAAACAAGGTGAGAGATTTGAAACTCAAAGCAATCAAATATTGTCTCATTGATCAGGTTTTGTACTGGGAGGATCCTTTGGGATTTATGCTAAGATGTCTAGACCCACAAGAATCCCAAAGAGCTATGACTGATGTTCATGACAACTTATGTGGGGGACATCATTTTTGGAGGAACACAACTTATAAAATCCTCAGAGCTTGGCATTTCTGGCCCAACCTTTTTACTGATGTTTGTGAAAATATTAGAGCTTGTGTCAAATGCCAAATTTTCTCTGGAAAGAAGCAGCTCAAATCTTTGCCTTTGAAACTTGTGGTAGTTTCTAGACCTTTTCAATAGTGGGGTCTTGACTTCATTGGGGAAATCCACCCAACCTCAAGTGGTCAACACAGGTGGATTTTGACTACCACTGATTATTTCACCAAATGGATAGAAGCCATCCCTACAAGGAGTGTCTCCCATAAAGTAATCATTAGCTTCCTTGAAGATATCATGTCCAGATTTGGTTGTCCAAGAAGGATTGTTACTGACAATGATGTCTCCTTCAAAGCTAAACCATTAATCAATTTCTATGAGCAATATGGGATTACATTAATCCATTATACTCCCTACTATCCCCAGGGAAATGGTTTAGCAGAGTCCTCTAACAAGAGTCTCATAAAGATAATTAAGAAATTGTTAGAAGACAACAAGAAAGCATGGGACACAAAGTTGAAATTTGCATTACGGGCTGACATAGTTACAACAAAGAGGTCATTGGGTGTTTCTCCCTTTCATCTTGTATATGGGGTTGAGGCTATCTTTCCTACTCAGCTTGCCTTGCCTGTGGAAAAATTCCTCTAGGACTACCAAGGAGAGCCTAATGATATGGCCAAGAGGATACAACAGCTGGTAGAAGTACAACAGACCAGGGAGAAACTGCTTGATAAAGCTTAGGACCATTAGCAGAAAATAAAACGATCCTTTGACAAGAGGGCAAGCAAGGATGAGTTTCAACTAACGGATCCAGTGCTCAAGTGGGATGCCCCCAAGCAAGACAAAGGAAAACATGGTAAATTGTATCATGTTTCAGTACTTTGCCTATGTTATCTTATTTCCCATTATGGTGAAATGATCATGCATGGAGGATCCAAACGAGTTGTTGCAGTCATATGATAATGTAGGTTTGATTATTATGTTGCTGCGACATATTTCAGTGTATGAGACTTGAGTTCAAGAGTGATCTTGAGCTTGAGTTTTTCTTCACCAAGTTGCTTGAAGGTTGAGTGCTCATGGCATACTTGTCCACCTTTCTCACTAAGTCTTCCTTCTTTTCACCCTTAAACTCAAATCACTGACTGAAGTTAATGAGGACCTCATTTCCCTATGCATTGTGTGTCTAGTTTTTGTGTTAAAACATTCTTGTACTTAGTTTTGTCCATTTGATTTCCACTCATAAAACCAACATCCAAAAAACATTATGATGGGTACTGGGCTTATCCTCTTGCAATCTGAGGGTGACTCTCAGTGCTAACAATATGCTTTAATTTATTTATTTTAATTATATTTTTAAATTTTTTTATATTTTTGAAATAGTAAAATGGTTATTAAATCTTATTTTATACTATTTTCAAAAATTAACTCAATAAAAAGTTAATTAATTAATATTTAGTAAGCACTATAGGAGCTTCCACTAGCTTGTTTCCTTATTCATAAACTTCAATTATTCATTGGAAAAACTTCCTCATTTATTAAAGATTACTATGATTTTATTTTAAAAACTCTGAATCTTCACCTCGATGAACAAGACATCATGGTTAGTTTTGATGTTGTCTCATTATTTACCAAAATTCTTGTTCCCGAAGCCCTTGACCTTATTTCCAAACTGGTTGACCCAAAAACCCTCAACTTGATTGAAATTCACCTCACATCCACCTTCTTCACCTTTAAAGGTACATGCTATGAGAAAACATAAGGTGCAACCATGAGGTCATCCTTATCCCTAGTGATTGCCAATATTTTTATGGAACATATCAAGGTATTAGCCTTAAACAACTTCCATTTAAAGCCCAAATGATAGTTTTGATTTGTTGACAACAATTTTGTGGCCTCATGACCATACCTCTTTGAATTATTTCTTTAACCATCTTAACAACATTTTTCTCCACATCTAATTCACTATGGAAATCCAAAAGGAAAACTCTCTTCCCTTTCTGGATGTTCTCATCTCTTTTCATCTTGATGGCACCATAACCCACCAAGTTTATAGGAAAAAAACTCACATCAACAGATACCTTCATGTCCATTCTCACCACCACCTAGCCCAAAAATATGTCATTCTAAAAACTCTAGTAACTTGAACCATTTGAATCTCCACCCTCAATCTCCTAATTAAGAAGGAAAAATCCCACCTTACTAAGGCTCTTTTGTCCAATGGTTCCCTTTCTGGATGTTCTCATCTCTTGTCATCTTGATGGCACCATAACCCACTAAGTTTATAGGAAAACTCCTCACATCAACAAATACCTTCATTCCCATTCTCACCACCACCTAGCCCAAAAATCAGTCATTCTAAAAACTCTAGTAACTTCAGCTATTTGAATCTCCACCCTCCATCTCCTTGAGAAGGAAGAATCCCACCTTACTAAGGCTCTTTTTTCCAATGGTTACTCCATCACCCAAATCAATAATGATTTTTACTCGGCCTGCCATTCTAAATCTAAAAACTCTCCTTCATCTTCCCCACCTTTAGCTCTTATTTCTCTTCCCTGCATCCATAACATTAATGATCATATCTCAAATATTTTGGTAAAAACAATATCAAATCTCTTTAAAACCATATAAAACCATTAAGCATTTATTTAGAACTGCTAAGGATAAATTCGAGCCTATGCTTGGCCAAGAAGTTTACCAAATTCCCTACTCATATTGCAAATCATAAATTGGCCAAACTGGTAGGTTTTTCAAATCTCGTCTCAAGGAACATATAACTGAAACATTCCACAGTTGCATCTCCAAGTCAGTGATCGTCAAACACTACCATAATTCTAAACACCTCATTTTCTTTGATCAAACCATAATTCTTGCCCGAGTTCCCTATCATTCCTCTCATATCATATGAAAAACGCTTGAAATTGAAAAACATCCTAATAATTTTAAACAAGATGCTAGCTACCAACTGAACCAATCATGGAAACCAACTATCCATAATCTTAGTCAATAAGCCTTCTCCTTCTTGAAATTGTTTTATTTCTATTTTATTATTTTTCTTGTCTAACTAATTTCTATTGTACACCACCCCCTAATGACATTCCTCTTATCCTATTCCTCTGCCCTTTCTCATTTCAAACCCCCCTCCCCAATATTC